>CAUDMG010003759.1:322500-375235 GCA_958450375.1 Homarus gammarus
CTCTTGTCAACTGTGAAGGTGCGAGTCTTAAGCGATCACGATAATACAGTCTTTAGCAATGGTAGCTTGTGCTGTAGCTTCTGATATAATCTAGAGTCTTATCACCAAGGCTCTATACCTTGCTTATCACAAAGTCTAACAAGACAAACTCATTACACTTAATCTGCTTAATTACAATATGGCAAACTGCATATTAGTTGGGCACATTTTTATAGACAATCTCACTGATTTCGTTTCGTTTGCTAAGCCTTCTACACAACTGGTCACTCAACTAAGTTTTGTTTTTGCCTAACTTAGCTGATCGTAAAGTGAGCACCACACACAGTTAGTTACTGAACCTAGATTTACCACAAGACGTCTTATACCAATCTTTGGCCTCCGGAAGCTGCCAACGATTCAAGTCCATCGTATATTTCGTAATATATGTACTTTAATATAATTATGAAAAAAGGCGAACCTATTACGTTTCTTCCTCCCGTAAATTTGGGTCAGAAAACCGATCTCGTGATAATGCTGTGTATGCCTGAAGCCAGAGTTACAAAGGAGCGGGGCCAAGTAAAAAAAAAAGTTGCCAACTAGTATTTTCACCGAGCCGATAATGACGAATACCTATCCTATGTATACATTGAGTATGTTAATTCAGGTTGTTGACACATTTCTTCCCGCGCAGGCTCCTTCCTTCCAAAGGAACAGGCAGCATTGAAAAAAAAAGAGGGACGGAGGGAAGGCGGGAGAGGTGGCTGTGGGGAGGAAGGGAAGGATGGGTGGATGAGGGAAGGAGGGTGGGATGAATGGAGGGAGGAAGAGACGGGCTGATAGAAAGGAGTGGGAAGGAAGGTTGGATGGAGGGAAAAATGAAGGGGAGGGCATAACGTTAGAGGAAAAGAGAGAGGGATGGGTGAGTGAGTGGAGGGAGAGAGGAATAGATAGATGTATGGGGGGAAAGTGGGAGGAAGTGAGAGAGGGTTTGGTGGCGGAGAGGGGAAAGGGTAGGTAAAGGGAGGGAGGAAAGGAGGGTTGGATGGTCGGAGGAAGGGTGGAAGAGTGGGGGATGGAGGAAGTGGGGTATGGAAGGAGGGGAGGATGTATAGCGGAGGGAGGGATGGAAATATGGATAGAAAGCGGGAAGGAAGGATGGATGAGCGGATATGTGGAGGAAGGGATGAAGGGCTATCGAGATGGATTAATAGATAGAGGTAGGAAAGGACAAAGGAATATTTTTTTTTTTTTACTTTTCTCCTCTTCGCTACTGATCGGCTCGTTAGCCGCTTGGGCGGTCGGTCACGTCTCTGTTACGCACTGTTGGCAAGTGCTGGGCAGGTTCAGATACATTTCTGAACCTGCTGCAGTGTTGGTTAAGTCTGGTCTTGAATGAGCTCACATTCGGTGCCGTCACAACACTTTGGCAGATTATTCCCAAGCTTTACAATTCTCACTCTGAAAATGTTTGCCCTCACAATTTTCTGGACTTGTGGCTTCTTGAACCTTGAGCTATGATTCCTTGTGGGGCGGGCACCCGCTAGTTCCAGGTATGACACTTGACTGAGTAGAATCCCCTGAGATGTTTATAAACTTCAATTAAGTCATCCGTTGCTCGTCTGTAGTATAAGCTAGGCAGTTGCAGGCGTTCTAATCTCTCTGGATAATTGAGGTGCCGTAGTGCAGGCACCAGTCTGGTGGCCCTCCTTTGGACATTTTCAATCAATTGACAGTCTCTAGTGTATCTCCGGGACCAGACGGGGTGACAGTACTCCAGACAGGTAAGCACCTCACTCTTGAAGAGCGCTACGAGCATTAATAGAGACCGAATATGAAAAGGACCTGTGTGTGTATGTTGACAATAAAGTGGAGTTCTCGAGCCATTGTGAGAAGAAGGTGAATCTAGGAACTTAACTGGTAGGTTTTATAAGAAGGTCATTCAAATATCGAGACGGTCCGTCTAGATCAGTGGTTCTCAACCTTGTTTGCCCCATGCACCCCTTTCACCATATGTCAGAATGTCATTCCCCCCTCCTTTCCAAGACTGTCTGCCTCAAAAAGTGCATTCCAAATAATATGCATATAATACTGAAAATCCATTATTTTTTCCATATTAGTACATATACATTTACAATTTTACATGAATTATTTTTATAGTGGAGTTTTACAAATTAAATGCCAATTGAAAATGTTGATGGATTTATAAAACTTGAATAAAAGAAAATAGTTTTTTTATATTTATAATGAATTACTTAACAGACCAAACTGAAGCATAATGCAATAAACAAAAAGTTCAATAGAATACCAGGATATTGTAAATTTGTAATTAATTTTATTCAGATGAAGATTACAGTCAATGAGAAACCTGTGATTGTTTTTTCTTCGCCAATTCTGGGATACGCGGAGGAGTGTTTGAAAGGGCACAACGCAGGTCATTTTCTACCTCAAATCTACTACGTTGCTTCGTTTTAATTTGCAACTGAGTTGAAAAGCCTGACTCACAAAGATATGTCGACACAAACGGAAGCAAGACACGGATAGCTCTTTCTGCCACTTTTGGGTAGGAATCGCACATCAAGGGCCAAAATTCTGTGATTGATTTCTCATCGAACATATCTCTTGCTCCCGAATCAGTTCCCCCCCCCCCCCCTGAAAACCTGAATTCCCCCCTGGTTGAGAACCCCTGGTCTAGATATCTGAACGACCTTCTTATAAGACCTACTAGTTAAATTGCTTGATTCACCCTCTTCTCAAAATGGCCCGAGAACTCTACTTTATTGTCAACATACACACACAGGTCCTTTTCATATTCGGTCTCTATTAACGCAGTTTCTTCGTCCCGTTGGGACATGTGATAGATGAGTGAATGAATGGATGAAGGTTTGAATAGATAGAAAGACTTCTGGAACACTACATGGATAGTTAGATTGATAGAACGCTTACTGAGTGGCTGCATATATAGATAAACTAATGGAAAACTAGGTAAGCGGGTCAGTGGATGGATGGACGGACAGATAGGTAAATGTTTATCGGAGGACGGCTATATATATCATACATAAGAAGCCATATTCCTCTCTAGTTCCTTAAAGGACATAGATCAACTGATTTCTTGACGAACCAACGACAGCCATGTTTGTTTACATTCAATGGCTGGAGGACGTCTTGACAGCTATTTTACTCCACCCGAAAAAGTAGTACCTCTATTAATTTATTTTTTCTAGTTAAACATCTGTTCAATAGATAAAGAGAGAGAGAGAGAGAGTGTACATTGACAGCGTGTAAGGTCCAGTTGTCATCGTACCGAAAGGGTTAAGATTCCATAGAGTGCCAAGGATCTCCCCATCTCCCTCATCTTCCCGTCTCTCTCCCCATCTTCCTGTCTCTCTCCTTATCTCCCCATCTCTCTCCCCGTCTCCCCGTGTGTCGGGTGACAGGACAGACCACACCTTGTTGCACCTCAATTTAGGATTATCCTGCAAGCCCTCTGTCTTGCTGTCTCCCCCACACGCCCTCCCTCACCCCTCCACGCCCCTCATACCATCCAGTCATCCCCAAATGCTCCCCCTCGCACGTCCACGTCCTAACGCCTTCTAATCACCCCCACACGCCCCCCTGTCACCGCCACACCTTGTACGCCCCCCTATTACCCCCACACTCCCTCCCTGTCATTCTCACGCACTGCACGCCCTTCCTGTCACCCCCACGCCCTGTACGCCCTTCCTGTCACCCTCCACATGCTGTACACCCTCCCTGTTCCCCCCACACCCTGCACGCCCTCCCTGTCACTCTCCACGTTTCTCTCTCACACACACACACACAATACATTCATTTTCCCTCCCCTCCCCTTCCCTCCCCTCCCCTTCCCTCCCCTCCCCTCGCTTCCCTTATCTTCCCTTCTCTTCCCCTCCCCTTCCCTCCCCTTCCCCCTCCTCCCCCCCCGCTCCATTCCTCCCAGTCTCAATCTCCCGCCTCCTCCTTTCCCCTCCCATTCCCTCCCCTCCCCTCCCCTCCCCTCTTTTCCATCCACCAAGTCCTAATCCCCTGTCTCTTCCTCTCCATTTCCCTCTCCTCCCCTCCCCTCCACCCGGTGCTCTCCCCTCCCACCTTTTACCTTCCTCACTCCAATCCCCTCCTCCCCACCGTCTTCCTCTCTCTCCCTCCCTCTTCCTCCACAATCCCCGTTTCCTCTGTTTTCTTTCCCTTCCCAATCCCCCCCGCCCACTGAAGTTGCAAATAGTGTCAAGAGAAGTTACCATGAGGGGTACCAGTAGTGTCAGGTGAGGGTGGGAGAAAGAATGCCAGTAGTGTCAGGAGAGGGTGCAATGAGGGGTACCAGTAGTGTCAGGAGGGGTACCAGTAGTGTCAGGAGGGGGGTGCAATGAGGGGTGCCAGTAGTGTCAGGAGGGGGGTGCCAGTAGTGCCAGAAGGGGTGCCAGTAGTATCAGGAGGGGGTGCCAGTAGTCTCAGGAGGGGTGTCAGTAGTGTCAGGAGGCGTGCCAGTAGTGTCAGGAAGGGTGCCAGTAGTGTCAGGAGGGGGTGCAATGAGGGGTGCCAGTAGTGTCAGGAGGGGGTGCAATGAGGGGTGCCAGTAGTGTCAGGAGGGGGTGCAATGAGGGGTGCCAGTAGTGTCAGGAGGGGTGCAATGAGGGGTGCCAGTAGTGTCAGGAGGGGGTGCAATGAGGGGTGCCAGTAGTGTCAGGAGGGGTACCAGTAGTGTCAGGAGGGGGGTGCAATAAGGGGTGCCAGTAGTGTCAGGAGGGGTACCAGTAGTGTCAGGAGGGGGGTGCAATAAGGGGTGCCAGTAGTGTCAGGAGGGGGTACCAGTAGTGTCAGGAGGGGGGTGCCAGTAGTGTCAGGAGGGGTGCCAATAGTATCAGGAGGGGGTGCCAGTAGTCTCAGGAGGGGGTGCCAGTAGTGTCAGGAGGGGTGCTAGTAGTGTCAGGAGGGGTACCAGTATTGTCAGGAGGGGGTGCCAGTAGTGTCAGGAGGGGTGCCAGTAGAGTCAGGAGGGGTGCCAGTAGTGACGGGAGGGGGGTGCCAGTAGTGTCAGGAGGTGTGCTAGTAGTGTCAGGAGGGGGGTGCCAGTAGTGTCAGGAGTGGTGCCAGTAGTGTCAGCGGAGGGTACCAGTAGTGTCAGGAGGGGGTGCCAGTAGTGTCAGGAGGGGTGCCAGTATTGTCAGGTAGGGTGCCAGTAGTCTCAGGAGGGGTGCCAGTAGTGTCAGGAGGGGCGCAGTAGTGTCAGGAGGGGTACGAGTAGTGTCAGGAGGGGGTACCAGTAGTGTCAGGAGGGGTGTCAGTAGTGTCAGGAGGGGTGCCAGTAGTCTTAGGAGGGGTGCCAGTAGTGTCAGGAAGGGTGTCAGTAGTCTCAGGAGGGGTGCCAGTAGTGTCAGGAGGGGTGCAGTAGTGTCAGGAGGCGTACGAGTAGTGTCAGGAGGGGGTACCAGTAGTGTCAGGAGGGGCGCCAGTAGTGTCAGGGGGGTGCCAGTGGTCTCAGGAGGGGTTCCTGTAGTGTCAGGAGGGGGTGTCAGTAGTGTCAGGAGGGGTTCCTGTAGTGTCAGAAGGGGTGCCAGTAGTATCAGGAGGGGGTGCCAGTAGTGTCAGGAGGGGGGTGCCAGTAGTGCCAGGAGGGGTGCCAGTAGTGTCAGGAGGCGTGTCAGTAGTGCCAGGAGTGGTGCCAGTAGTGTCAGGAGTGGTGCCAGTAGTGTCAGGTGTGGTGCGAGTAGTCTCAGGAGGGGTGCCAGTAGTGTCAGGAGGGGTGCCAGTAGTGTCAGGAGGGGTGCCAGTAGTGTTAGGAGGGGTACCAGTAGTGTTAGGAGGGGTGCCAGTAGCGTTTGGAGGGGTGGCAGTAGTGTCAGGAGGGGTGCCAGTAGTGCCAGGAAGGGTGCCAGTAGTGTTAGGAGGGGTGCCAGTAGTGTCAGGAGGGGGGCCAGTAGTGTCAGGATTGGTGCCAGTAGTATCAGGAGGGGTTCCAGTAGTGTCAGGAGGGGTTGCCAGTAGTGTCAGGATTGGTGCCAGTAGTGCCAGGAGGGGTGCCAGTAGTGTTAGGAGGGGTGCCAGTAGTGTCAGGAGGGGTGCCAGTCGTGCTGAGATGTGAGGCGTCGTCGTACATCATGGTGTTTATGGGGGAAGAAGGACGTATCTTGTTGTGTTTATGGTTGTAATAGTGTGAGGGAGAGAGAGGTGAGAAGGGAAGTTAGAGTGGGGTTTATGGGAGGGACAGAAGAGGAAGAGAGTCGTATGGGAGGAGAAAGAGAACAACAGGTAGAGAGAAGGATGATGGAGGTGATGAGAAGAAGACGTGTGAGAGTAAAATGGGAGGTAAGGAAGAGTGACGGAATAAAGTTGAGAGAGAATACAGTAAGAGGGAAGTGGTGAGGGAGAATTTGAGGTGAATGAAGTGAGAGGTGATGGGGAGTATGATGAGAGTTGGTAGGTGCGGGAAGGTACGGTTACAGTGAGAGGTGACGGTGAGACGGAAGATGTAAGCGGGGAGAGGTGAGAGAGGGTACCGCGAGAGGTGAGAGAAGATGTGGTGAAAAGTGAGAGAGGGCATGTTGAGAGGGGAGAAGTGAGAGAGGATACAGTGAGAGGTGAGGTGAGAAGGAAGAGGTGAGGGCGAGGGTCCCATGGGATATGAAAAAGACCAATGCCTCGCTATTAACTTTGATAAGACTGATGTATTGCTTATGTACGGAGGGGGAGTGTGAGTATGAGACAGAGTGGAGGGAGGGAGAGTGAGAGATTGAGAGTCAGGTAGTGTGGGGGAGAGAGAGTGAGAGTTAGGAGGGAGAGTGAGATAGAAGGAAGGTCAATGTAGTAATAGAGAGCTTGTGAGAGAGAAGGGGTCAAATAGAAGGAGGGAGAGAGAAAGAGAGATAGAAAAGTAAACCCAGGAATTGAAAGTTGGTTGGGGAGAGTCAGTGAGTCAGGAAGTAAAAGGGAGGGAATGAGAGGAGGGAGGAAGGAGGATGGGGGGTCAGTAAGAGTGTGTTGCAGTGTGCGAGATATACAGGCCCCTCCTAACACCTTATTTACTGTGTCTTTTCGTATAAGGAACAGAGAGAGGTCTGGCGGTGGCTGTGTAAGGTTGTCTGTTGTTGTTGTACTGACGAAGAACATAGATAATGGTGATAGTAAAGAAAATAATAATTATAAATTATAATTGTAATAATAATAATATTAATAATAATAATAATAATAATAATAATAATAATAATAATAATGATGATATTTAAATGATAATTGCACCAGTAACAACAACAATAACAATTATTACAGTCATAATAACAATAATAATAAATAACTATAACATTTTTACTAATATCAATACAAAATAACAATCATAACCAAAAGAACAGAAACTACCGGTGGTGAAAATAGTGAACTCTTAATGTTATAATCACCCAGTCAACCTTAGCCGAGTTTTGTTATCCATCTCTTCAGTGGGTCGATAGGAGATGCGTGACAGCTTGAGACGATGGTCGGGAATTTATGATAGAAGTTGTGGCTGCTTCGCTTTCTTGGCCTCGATATTAAAGATTTCTTCCCACAAATACAAACGCGACCATTGGCAGGTCGTGAAAGTTCGGGATGCTTCAAGGTTCTTACGTTATATTTCTCAATCTTAATTGCTTATTATGGGAACGTATTTAACTCCTCCAAAACAAAGATGGATTCTCAAAGTTTTTTACGTTATTTTTTCTTTTTCTATTTTAACTGTTAGTGTGGAAACGTATTTAACTGGTCCATTTGACTTACAACATATAGATGGATTCTCAAAGGCTTAGAAGTTAAATTTTCCACTCATAATTTGTTGTGGGAACGTACTGTACAATATCTTACTGACGCGCTTAATCTACGAAGAGAATTACACTGAAAGTCTACCGTAAATTGATTAGCTTTCTTGAAGATTCCGAAGACAGTGAGAGACTGCCACCAGCAATCATCAGAATATACTGTACAGGGTGATCGAGACCTCCCTTGGTATATAGTATACCTTGTTATACACCTTATTATACCTACATAATTATACAATTATACAGTGTTATACCTACATTGCTATATACCTTGTTATACCTACATTGTTTAATACCTTATCATATTTAAACTAAATAATACAAATTATGTCTACTTCCAGCATTTACCTTAACAATATCCAATATTTACTGCAAGTAGGATCGGGTAAATAACTGTAGTGTTTAGTGCACAGCGACTTTTTGATCACCCTGTATGTATATGGTTACGAAGAAGTGTAATGTTTTTCTAACTCGTGTTTGAAACTGTACCGACCCCAGCTGTATAGGAACTTCGTTCGTGGTTGTACAGTTGAGGAAAAACTACCGTACACAACGATATAAATTGTTGACGGGAACCACCCACAAGGGAGATGATCCTTATTTCATTTCGTGTGTATGTTTTTTTAATCGGTAACGGAACTGAATGTGCTCTCTAACCCTTTAGGTATGCTGGATGAAGTTTTTATTCTGTTATTATACCATCATCTTAAAGGTGTGTGTGTGTGTGTGTGTGTGTGTAAAAATAATGATAATCTATATATATATATTAGGGTGGTCCAAAATATCACATATTTGTATACGTTTTCTCCACAAGGTTTATTTTTGTCCATTAGGTACAAAATGCATCCCAGAAAAAAATTGGATCATTTAAAGCATATTTAGAGGTCAATCCAATGTCCTCTTTTTTTCCATTTAGTACGTAATAAGGATTTTTCGGGGCTAGATAAACACATTATAAACACATTGTCTTTATTCAGCAAAATACAATTATAAGTTTTACAAATTACAAACTAAATAACTCTAGAACACCAATACACATTCTATATTTGTATCCCTTCATCATAGCAGCTTTGCTTGCCGTTGGTAACTTCTTGCGATGAGCTGCAACAACCTGCAAAAGGTACTGCTTTTGGTCCTCATTTTGCGTTATAGACTCATTATAACGCTCTATGAGAGCAATTGCCCTCTCTGCGCTGTCATTCACCACCTTCATATTTATCGCACGATCTCTCATTGTGATAAACACTTCATCGTCTTTCCATGTTTTGGGATCCTTACTCAAGAACAGTTGTGCTCTTTCTTTGCCATCTAGTGTAAGAACATCAAAAATATCTAATGTACGCTCAGTAACAAATGAGGCCACATTACTGATAGGAGTTTCATCAGATAGGACAATACGCCTTGAAAAGTCCTGTTTCTTTGGGCACTGGAAGTTTTGTACCATATTCTTCTTGGTTTCAGTATCGATCCTGTCATCAAATAAGCTTAGACCGATAAGATGTTCTGATAGATACCAGAGATGTCGGCTAATTGCTGCTTGTGCTGCATGTGCAACTTTCTCATGAGGATATTCCTTTAAAACCTTCATTAGCTGCAAATCATTGAATGGAGCTCGAACAGCCATTGGTGCTTCATGCCAGAATCTCACATACATTATGCTCACAAACAAAGCCAGTTGTGTGATATTGTTTTCTTCCCGTGTTGATAATGTGAATTGACGTTTGAACAGATAGATTTTGAGAGCATAGATTCCTTTTGCCATCCATCTTGCATGGTGTGTAGGACCAGGAACTCGAAAGGAAACCTTACTACTTGGCAGTCCACCAAGAAACAAAAGAGCTAGTTCTAGAAACTCCCTATAATCATCTCGTGGCTGATTATCCTGCAGGGCTACTGGCAAATATTCAAGCAACTCCTTCCTTAGAATTTGAAGCATTGGGTCCTCAAACATGCTTTCTGGTGCTGGAATGAAGTCATTGAGCGAAATGGACCTCCACTGCTTTTTGAAGCGCTTAAACAGAATAGTCTCAGGACTTCCAGTTGACCCACAGATCAAACTGAAGACATCGCTCAGCATAATTTTTAGTACATGGTGTCTGCATGCTATCCAAACAAGTTCCTGTTCCAGTTCATCTTCAATGCGGACACATGCTCCACGATGTAATCCTGTATTGGAAGCAGTAGTATCAAATACAAGTCCTTTAACCAACTTCTCAACATTCCATTGTCAGTCCCTATGACTCAATACTTGACTCTTTGCCCTTTCCAAATAGGCAACTAGGCTATATACATTGAAATATACCCAATATAATGTGTTGTGTATATTAAGACTGTATCATGCGGACAAGAAAATTCAGTCCTACACTACAAGTATAATATGCAAAATGGATTGACCTCTAAATGTTACTGAATATGGATAAAATTTTACAGACCTTATCTATGAACCAAATGGACAATTTTAAGGCTTGTGGAGGCAATATATTACTACTTATATTTTTTACCATATAGTTTTGGACCACCCTAATATATATACATAAAACAAAGACGTATGTCTGTGTGTTTATGAGTCCGCACGAGAATCTCGGAAACTACTTTACCGATCTGTAGTGATGATGGCTGGTGTTATATGTAGTGATGATGGCTGGTGTTATATGTAGTGATGATGGCTGGTGTTATATGTAGTGATGATGGATGATGTTATATGTAGTGATGATGGCTGGTGTTATATGTAGTGATGATGGCTGGTGTTATATGTAGTGATGATGGCTGGTGTTATATGTAGTGATGATGGCTGGTGTTTTATGTAGTGATGATGGCTGGTGTTATATGTAGTGATGATGGCTGGTGTTATATGTAGTGATGATGGCTGGTGTTATATGTAGTGATGATGGCTGGTGTTATATGTAGTGATGATGGCTGGTGTTATATGTAGTGATGATGGCTGGTGTTATATGTAGTGATGATGGCTGGTGTTATATGTAGTGATGATGGCTGGTGTTTTATGTAGTGATGATGGCTGGTGTTATGTGTAGTGATGATGGCTGGTGTTATATGTAGTGATGATGGATGATGTTATATGAAGTGATGATGGATAGTGTTATATGTAGTGATGATGGATGGTGTTATATGTAGTGATGACGGATGTTGTTATATGTTGTAATGATGGGTGGTGTTATATGTAGTGATGATGGATAGTGTTATATGTAGTGATGATGGATGGTGTTATATGTAGTGATGATGGATAGTGTTTATGTAGTGATGATGGATGGTGTTATATGTAGTGATGACGGATGATGTTATATGTAGTGATGATGATTTTGATTTTGATTTTGCCGCTTACAGCGGCTACTTTATTGTGCACCCACACTCATCCTGTGAGCGGTAGCGCAAAAGGATTACAGAGTAGGGTTTACAAAGGGTCATAATAATTAACCCCCGTTGTCAGGATATTATGGCACTGAATGTTACACAGTATTTCATTTACATTATTTGTTTAGTTCTATACATAAAGGGTAACTTATTCACAAATGCGTGAGAACAGGCGTGTGAGGCAGTATGTCTGGCCTCACACTTTGTTATTCACATTTACGTGAGAAGTATTCAAGCACATTGCATATTTGGTTCTGTACATGAGAATTGATATAGTTACTAAGTGCAAAAAAGTGGATACAATCTTAATATCTCGGCTATCTTGCCATTAGAGATGAAGTGTTGTGCCATTTCACACACAGTGTGCTTGGACCTGTCCCTAAAAGGTTCTATCTTCATACAGTCGAGGACGTAGTGTTCAAGTGTGTGGCCATATGTATGGCCACACACATAACATTTAGTTTTGTTTACATCTGCTTGAAGAGCATACTGCCAAAGGTACTTATATCCTAACCTTAATCTAGCGGTTACAACATCTTGTAATCTAGTGATCTTGTTACTTGCTCCATATACATGTTTCACTTGATACATCTCATCATGGTAACCTATGGATCGACTAGTGCTTGTTTGCACTTGTCTACTTGCGTTAAACTCATCAATAAGTTCTTTCCTAATTACAGTTTTAAGGGTTCTTTTTGACAGACCCAAATTGTATTCAACGGTGTCTTTGTTAGATGCGAGTTTGGCGAGGGCATCAACTCTGTCATGTTTTATGGGGCCTATGTGAGAGGGGATCCACAACAGTTTGACCCTGACACCCCGGTCAACAAGGCACGCATATTTGTGTCTGGCTTCAGAGACAAGAGCATGACAACCTGAGTCGAGGGTGCCAAGGGCAAGTAGTGAAGATAGAGAGTCAGTGATGATGAGACTGTCAGTAACAGTGGTTTCAATGAATTTAATAGCTGTGAGTATGGCAACTAATTCAGTTTGTAGAGTGGATGCCCAGTTGTTAATTCTAACTCCTTTCTCAATTATATTACCGTCAGGTTGAGTCACAACAATAGCACTTCCAGCCCTCCCACAGGCGGTGTTCAGAGATCCATCAGTGTAGATGGTCTGTGTGATATTATCATCAGTCTGTAGAGTGTGTATGTGTTCAAGAGGTCTCAATTTGGCAGTGTGTTGGAGATAAATGCTTTGTATAATTAATTTTTTAGGCGGATACGTCGGTATTGTGATATCGAAGGGAACTGTCCGCCAGGGTGGCAGGAAGCGCTGTTGTGTCTCAACTTTGTACAGGTGGTCTAGTCCAAATATCTTCATATGTGTAGCTGTAGTTTGGATCCATTTAGACTCAGTAGTCCCATGGTTCCATACATTCTAGCAATTTTAAGGAAACAATGTTATCGGGATCACCACACAGAAGCCTCAGGGCTATCATGAGGTTGACTTCAATTATTCTATCTTTAACACTGGGTATACCTAGTTCTTTCCTCATAGTAAGTACTTTAGTGCTCATGGGACATCCTAGGATAATTCTGAGGGCTTTATTTTGCATTTTCTCGAGCTTGTCAACGCCTTTCCCGTCACGAATGACCAGGGCTGGTGCGTGGTAATCTATCAGAGATCTTATATAGCCTAGGTACAGTGTTTTAACAATTCTAATATTAGCACCATAGTGCGGGCTGTACCCCGCTACACTTCTAAGAGGTCTCAGTCTGTCAGTACATTGGCGGGTTAGCTGTTGTATGGCAGGTAGGGTACAAGGGACGGAAACACCAAGATATTTAAAAGAAGAAACATAGTCAATAGTGTTGTTACCTATCTTGAACTTGGCGGGGCCGCGTTTGCGGTTACCAGCTTGTTTGTTGAACACCTTAGTTTTCTCAGTGGAGATAATAAGACAGAGGTGTTCACAGGCTGCGTATACATGGTTCAGGGTGGTTTGCATTTCACGATGAGTTTTAGTATGTATAAGAATATCGTCAGCATAGCTGATTGAGATATTGCTGGGGTTGTCTGGTATTAAATTTAATAATGCATTCATAAGAACATTGAACAAAGTGGGGCTAAGTACTCCACCTTGAGGGGTACCAAGTTGCATATCTTTAACTTCACTTTTGTAACCCTGAAACAGTGCAGCAGCCCTTCTGTTGGTTAGGTAACCACTTATCCAGTGTAACAGCCTGTGGGAGACTCAGGTGGTCCTTACACTCAGGGGTAAAGGAAACACACTGATGTCAAGTCCGTAAGTTCTATTTCTGGGACAAACACAAAAAGGAGTTAAGACAAGGGTAAACAGCGTCCTGTCTTGGAATCTCTCTGGGTATCTCTCTCTGCGCATGCGTGTACAGCGCGCATGTGCCCAAAGCCTGAACTAACACTTGGTGACAAAAGGGAGTGTGATTATAAAACATATAACACAGAGACCTGAATCAATAATGGTAAATAGTACAGAGTTACATATTACAGCCATATTCGTCTCATATATCTACACAGCCTACCTCCTATATCCATTTTGGCTAGTTCGTACAATATCAGTTGCCTATTGGCAATATCAAATGCAGCTTTTAGGTCAAGGAATGTGGTGATGCAATTATGTACACCTTTACCATGGGTGAAGCCATTTATGTTAGGAGACATGTGTTCTCTGATTCTATATATGAGTCTGCCAAGAACCATCCTCTCAAAGGTTTTACACAGGCAGCCGGTTAGTGATATGGGACGAAAAGCATCAGGCTGTCCTGGTTTCGGTATTGGTACAACAATACTGCTGGTCCATGATGTGGGTAGTTGGCCCTCGGCATGACTCATATTGTACAATGCCAACAATGGACAGGCTGGCACGCGCCTTAGTAGTCTAATGATGTTGTAGGTGACTCCGTCCTCTCCAGGGGAAGTAGACCTACCCCTGGCGAGGGCGGCGTCAAGCTCCCACTCAGTATATGGAACATCACACTCATCGTGCTGTTTGCCCAGCATAAAGCTAATAAGATTACTTCTCTCTACAGACTTCGCATCAAGGAGTCCCCGAGTCCTAGCTGGTAACATGTCATAGCTCGACACATGATCCCACTTTGTTATTAGCTCATTCGATTTTTGCAGAGGGTTTGGATGGGAGACGTGTCTTCTGTTTTTACCTCTGATTATGTTTATGTCTTTCCAGGCTTTGCTGAGGGATGTGTGTTGGTTCAGGCTGTTGACATATGTCTCCCATGCATTTTGTCTGAGTTCGTTTACACGTTTCCTGACAGCAGCAAGGGAAGCTTGATACAATTGTAACATTTGAGGTGTTCTAATTTGTCTGTAACCCTTACCCACCCTCCTGACCCTAGCCCTGAGTTTTTTCAGCTCAGGGTCATTATAGCACTGCTGTTGCCTGTTCCCATTATGCTGACAACGTTTTCTCCTTTTTTTGGTAGAGGCATTGTTGGTGAAGTATGCATAAGTCCTATCTATCAGATCGTCATGGAAACTTTGGTAGTTCTCAGGCTTGTAGTCCTTGTACCAGTCATGGATGAAGTCTATGAATTGGCTTTCATGTTCTTGCTTGGCTGTGGTTCTACGTCTGTTGAGTTTACCACCAGTGGGGGTGTCATTGGCTACATATATACTAGCTTGGATTGGGCTGTGGTCAGACATAAGATCAGTGACAACATCAGAGCTATGAGTTGTGTATGATAGATTAAAGCCAATACATTTGTCTAGACCCCCGCCATAGATGTTTGTTGGTTCATTTGAACATCTTCATATGCGCTGAGAAGTAAGAAAGGTCTCCTACCATTGGTGTTTGTGGTGGAGTCACCTAATTTCTTGTGTCTAGTATTCAGGTCACCCATCAGGACAGTGGGCTCAGTGTGTAAAAAGTCTGGGAGATCTGTGTGCTGAAGCTGATCTGAGGGAGTATAGGCGTTTAGCACGTTGAGTGTGGAGTTGCCCAGGTGGATAGTGATCCCATGGTACTGAAGGTTGGTAGTCTTTTGGATACAAGAGGTACATGCGGGAGTGACTTCTTAACATACATCAAACATGTGTGAGTAGAACTAGGATCATAATACACATAATTGGGCAGACTGGGTGGGGGCTTACCATTAGGTGTGAGACACTCCTGCAGACACACAATATCGATGTCCTCAGTCACAACTTTGTGGTGTAGGTCAGGGTATCGTTTTCTAAGGGATGAGATGTTCCAACTCATCACTTTCACCGCTCTGTATCTTTGCCTGGTATTAACACTGGCCATTATGAAATGTATTTGGAAAGAAGCAAAAGGCACTGTATGATACTGTTCTTTTCTGCGCTGCCTGTCCCTTCGGCAGGCAGTAGGCCAGTTAACCTTTTTGAAACATTTCTGGAGCACGTACGGCTCAACAATTGTTGTATTTCAGTGGCAGACAACAACACACTTTGGTTACACTCGACATCACCACCATTTTCTGTTTGTGTTTGTTCATCTTCACTGACCATGTCCACAGAGGCATCAGTAGAACTGTTACCAGTATCACTATTTTCCTCTGCGTGGACACTAGTTCCTGGTGGGTCTTGAGTTTCCACATCTGGTACTGACATCTGAATGTCTTCAGTTTGACTGTAATTTTTCCGTAGTTGCTGCACTGTGTTGGTGGTGTTTTTTTCCTTTAGTGTATCACAGAGGCTCCTTAACATTTCAGTTTGAGCTGTAAATTGAGCTTTGAGTTATTTATTTCATTTTTCAAATCATTGATCTCTTCACGTTGTGCGTGTTCACGGAGTGTGTTGGCAGCTACCTGTTGTGTCGGTACGTCTGTGTTGCCCCATACTGATCTTTCGATGACTGCTGGTGATGATCCTGGAGCTTTGGTGGGGAGGGCGGGCCAGGGGTTGGCAGCATTAGTGTTTCTTGAGACCTGCCTGGGTGGCGGGTCTGGGCGCTGAAGGGGTGTAGGAGCTCTAGAACAGTCAGGGTGCCATACAGGAACTCCAACTGTTTTGCAGTTAATACACTTCTGTTGGATGACACCCCCTCGAGCAACTGTATCTCTGCAAACCTGTGTTGCATGTTGCCTTGAGCAGAGACCACACCACGGCTTAGTCGAGGGGCATAACCGGGCCACATGGCCCCAGTGCTGACAGTTGTAACACCTCCGGTTAGGGGGCTGATAGAGAGTTACCTTTAGAGTCCGATAGGCACCACGGACTCGAATGGTCTTGGGTGTATCTTCCGAGCCAACCCAGTCTGCAGTGACTGCATTCTTGCCCCTGAGTCGCTTCGTCCTTCTGATGTCGGGATGAGCTTCTAGTAGTGTAGGGGTCTGGTACTGGTCGAGCCCTATGATTAAGATGGTTTTCTTGCTCGATGGTTGGGATGATTGTTCCATGGTTATTCCCCTTATGCTATTGGTGAGGAGATCCTGTATGACTGCTGGGTCGCTTCTCATCAGAACATGATCTTGTGTACCGACTCTGAACTGAAACTCAGCCTCAGGATATTTGTCTTCCGCATCGTTCAGCTAGAGATGCTTGTCTTCAGGTGATGTACCTTCAGGGAAGTACAATCTTACTCTCATGGGGGGTTGTGGTTGTAGTTGATTGTCTCTAAGTCTTTCTGCCTTTTCGGCCTTCCGCTTGTTCCTGGACTGAACTAGTTGAAAGCCATCCTCTCCGTTGTTGTCAAGGTCAACACCACAGTCGCCTGGCTCACTCAGTGCACCAGGAGAGTTAAAGCGAGTAGCTGGGTCTCCAGTCAACTCAGACATGGTGGAGTTACAGGACTCGACTTATATGCCTACGTCAGAGGGCCGAGGACTGCTTGGCACTCCTAGGAAGTCAGCAGTGATTGGGAGGCGTAACCCTCTTAGAGGACAAAGGAGACTGGCATCTACAGCGTATTAGCGGTGTGAGGGGAGGCCATGAACGGGCCTCCCGCGGAGGGAGTGTGGTGTCGGGGGGACTAAGGTAACAGGAGTATTCTCAGTTTATAAACACTTTTATTACACTACACTTGTTCTTGAAAGTATCTCTGTTTTTCTGGTTAGATACAGTATCAAAGTCAATTTTAGTTTCAAAATAACTAATCAGCTTGGGACACTATGAGGAGGGGGGTTTGTGTAAACAAACCCTCACCACATGGCCGAGCGTGACCACAAGGGTATAGGCCTTGCCTCGCGGGCACCTACACCTACACACGACACAGTGCTCAACCCACGGTAGTTCACTTGTTATACAGGCAACATATTTGCAGTTGTTGACCTATCCCCACCCTACTGGGTGGTGTTGTGTTATTTCGAAGTCAAGTGTGAAGCCGACCCACTGTTGTTCTCAGGGTGGACTGATTAGCACCTCCTTGTCAGGAGATGGCGGTCAGTTCCCAGGGGTGCTTATCTCACTGGTGAGTCACGGTTCTCACTGGTACTGTCTAGTGTTGAATTCACTGGTTTAAACACTGTTCATAACTGTTCAACACTGGTTCCACTTCTTTCCGAAACGAAATTGTCACTTTTGATTATGTTGATATCCAGGTGGTGAGGATGGGTAGGGGAGAGGGACGTGGGGAATGGGCCAAACATTGGCCAAGGGGGAGAGCTGCTCAGCAGGAGCAGCGCCTAAATAGGTCTTGACCCTACGGTGGTCAGGTCATCACTGTGTAGTGATGATGGGTGGTGTTATATGTAGTGATGATCTATATCTATATAAAACAAAGAAGTCTGTCTGTTTGTCTGTGTGTCCGCACGAGAATCTCGGAAACTACTTTACCGATCTGTAGTGATGATGGATGGTGTTATATGTAGTGATGATGGATGGTGTTATATGTATTGATGATGGATGATGTTATATATAGAATATGAAAAGTATCCCTCTGTTGTCATTGGCAACATGGATAAGAAATGTGAATACTGCGGTGCAAAGAAGTACAAAGGAGAATCTGCTGGACTGTGCTGCTCTCATGGGAAAGTACGACTGCCAAATTTGGAAAAACCACCACAACTATTGAAGACTCTCATGCTGGGAACAACACCAGAGTCAAAACACTTCTTGGAAAATATATGGAAGTACAATTCATGCTTCCAGGTGACATCCTTTGGAACTACCAGAGTAGTTCGTGAGCACGGATACATATACCAACATTCAAAGTCTAGGGTCAAGTGTATCACAAAGCAGGAGCCCTCTTACCACTGGAAGATGAGCAGGCAAAGTTCCTCCAAATCTACTTCATGGGAGATCATGAAAAGCAGACTACTATCAGGTGTGGCAACATTCAAGGTGTCAGACATGACATTGTCCTGTCTATCCAAGAAATGCTGCATGAGCGCAACACGTATGTACAGTCATTTAAAAATGCCCTGGAAAACATGCCTTCTGACAAGTACAAAGTCAGGATCAAAGCAGACGCCTTAATGCACTACAGTGAGACAATGTAGAGCCTCCTGGAGGGTGGCGTCCTACCGTGGCCTAGCGAAAGAGCCGCCCGGAGGGCGGCGATTCCGCTAGTAATAATAATAATAAACGGTATATTAATAGAGTTGCAGCGGTGGCTGAAAATATACAAACTTACATGTGATTTAGACATAATAATATACGTTCAATACATTTGCAGGGCTGTACAGTACATAAATCAGGAGCTGTTTATTATTTTAATAATAGATGGGATGGTGCTATTCTTATATCTATCAGTGCGGGCTCTTATGGGCTAAATTTTGTTGTAGTGGAGGACTGCGCGACGTGGGCGAGGGACTGCCGGTGGCAGTAGGTGGCGATGGCGAGGAAGGTGCAGTATTCCACTGCCAAACCCTGCTAGTGCGTGGTGGTGGAGGTCACTGAGGGATGGCATTTCCAGGGTGGAGAGAGCTGTGTTGTAGCCGGAGTATTCTGCGCCGAGCATGATTCTGCAGGCCCTCTTCTGTACCTTCTCTAGCTGACGTTGTTGGGTAGAGTTGAGAGAAGACGACCAGGCTGGTGACGCACACGTTAATTTGTGTGTGTGTGTGTGTGTGTGTGTGTGTGCGTGTGTGTGTACAAGGAAAACAGTAAGGCACGGTGCACTCAACAGGATTCAAAGAGTAACAAAGAATGGATTAGGTATTGAAGTGGCCGTCGTCTTCCTGGTAGTGGTGGTCGTGGTGGTGGTAGCGACAATGGAGGCAATCCAGGAATAAATTCACAGATGAGTAGTGTTGACTCAGTCCTCCTCCTGTTACTCCACCATCACCACCTGTTGCTTCCTGTTACTCCACTATCACCACCTGTTGCTTCCTGTTACTCCACTATCACCACCTGTTGCTTCCTGTTACCCCCTCATTACCGTTTAACCTAACCCACTCTAACTTAACCTATTTTATCCTAACACTTTTAATCTACCGAGTAGGGAGTGATAGTGTGTGATAGAGAGAGAGAGAGAAAGAGGAGTTGGTGTATGGGAGAGTGAGGGAGAGTGAGGATTATGTGTAATAATAATAATAATAACAATAATAATACTACTACTGCTACTACTACTACTACTAATAATAATAATAATAATAATAAATAACGGTTTATTGAGGGAGTATGGCAGCCAAAGGGCTGAAAATATACACTACCATAATTTGGGAATGGATCACTTGAATGACAAAAATATACAAGTAACATAAGTGATACAAATATGATAACTAATAACTAGGTGGGGAGGTCATACTAAAGGGCATTTCAACATTGTAACACTGTAAAAATAGGATTGGCTGGGAGTGAACACAATGGTTGACTACGAGTTGTTGATAATTTTTACACTGGTTGGGACTGGGCTGTTCTTATAGCGATCAGTACGTGTTTGTCTGGGCTGGATACGGTTGGAGTGTTGAACACCAATTCACGGACGAGGGAATTCGAGTGGGAGCCGGAGCCGGTGTCGATTATGATCAAAGAGAGCCGAGAGGGTCAGTGTGTTGAGCGCTTCTTGATATGTGGAGTAGGCAAACTTGTACGCCCTCTTTTTCACGTTTTCTAGGTGTCTCCGTTGTGTGGCATTTAGGGAGGACGAACATGCAGGGGAGGCATAGGTGAACTTTGGAAGTATGAATATTGAGTAAGCACTGAAGAGCTCCGGGTTTGTTGATGCTTAAGTTGTGATCGACTAGGTCCAATGCCTTGGTGAAATCAATGAAGGCGACAGCTACAGACGTCTTTCGTTTTTTCAGATGGCGGTATATGTAATCAAGGAAGTTGACAAGACAGTGAGTGGTGGAGGAAGTTTTCATATTGCCAAGTTGCTGAGGATCTATAGCACCTGCAATATCAGCATAGGCCAAATCAAAAAAGGAATTTTCGCTGGGTATTGGGGTAATGGCAATGGCTCGTACCTCATTTAAGGAGGGCTCGTGGACTTGGGCACTGGTGAGACATATGAGGTCTTCCAGTCAACTGGGCATCTTGCTTGACAGAGGGAAGCATTGATGATGGAGCAGAACGGTTTCGCTACTTCCGGGACAACTCTTAGTAATGGGGGTGATGGGACGCTTTAACTTCAGGTATTCCAAACTTTTGTTATTTCAAATTCTTTTACTAAGTCAGTAGGAAAGGGGGCTGGTAGGTAAGCATGGAGACTGGTTGTGTCAAGCCGGGGGAGCGTCTGGCATATAGTTTCAAAATTATTGTTTGAATGTTCTGCTGGGTCACCATTAGTATGATGGCTAAGGCAGGGGAGGAGGTGTGTCTTAATGTTCAGTCCACAGAGTTCTTTAAGCTTACCATACCACTGTCTGATGTTGGTTTGTTTCGGTATTGTAACTTGGTTGGGTTGTAAGAGTTCTTTGCAGCGCATATTTCACGGATGACTTGGTTGCGAAGGGACCTGTAACGGTTGTGGCCATTCAGATAACGGCGCTGTCTCTCTGTTGCATAAGTCTTTTGATCTGGGGTGTGATCCAGGAGGCAATGATATTGGCCGGTGTAGAAGTGAGGAGCTTCTTGATAAGTTCAAGATAGCTATAGGACGTGTTAGGTCGAAGGGAGGGATCCCTATCATATGTGGTGTCCTGCCTAGAGGGAGAGTTGACAATGAATGGTTGTCAAGGGCAGTTGGTGTGAACGGCCGTCTTGACAGATATTACAAGTCAATATGAGTCCCATTCATTGGCAACTGAGACAACTTCTATGGCAGAAGGGACCTAGGGATGGGGTGCATATGTCTAGGGATGGGATGGCAAACCTGGCTGGCTCTCTCTCGAGGGCAGTTCAAACGATGTCGAAGTCTTTAAACTGATAGGAGAACATATGAGCACGGGGGTGGAGGAGACTGCAGTGGGAGAGGGTAAACAAAGTGAAAGGTTAAAGGGAAATAGTGAGAGGAATTATAACAAAACTAAATTAGGTAGGGAGTTAAAACCTAAACGCGACAAAGAGAGGACTCAGAACACGGCTAACTTAAATGTCTACTACGCAAACAGTAGAAGTATGAGAAACAAAATGGATGAAATCTGGGCATTGGTATGTACCGAAAAATCGATATAATAGCATTCACCGAAACATGGATAAACCTAGACTCACGTGAGTTACCTGTCGAATACCAAATTGCAGGTTACAAATTATTCCATACAAATAGGCAGATTAGGAAAGGAGGCGGAGTAGCAATCTATTTTAGGGATAATCTGGAGTGTGAAATAAATATGGAAATAAAAGCAGAGCGAAATACAGAAACAACTTGGATAGAATTAATCGATGGTAGGGAAAAATTAATCACAGGAGTAATATATAGACCTCCTAATCTTGATAGAGTTAATGAGTGACTTATTTGGGATGAAATGGGCAGGGCTTCCATATATAGCAAAGTCTGTATAGTAGGTGACTTTAACTTTAGCCAAATAGATTGGATTGACCTTACAGTAACTCAGAATCAGAGTATTTTCTTGAAACAATCCAGACTGTTTCCAAAGCCAACATATAACGGAACCCACCAGGGATAATAATATATTCGATTTAGTTCTGTCAAACAAAGAAAACCTCATTAGTCATGTCGAGGTAGGGAACGAGCTTGCTAACATCGATCACAAAGAAATTAGATTCCAGTTAGAATTTCAGGGCAGCCGCAAGGAAAATTCCACTAAAGTCCCAGATTTCAGAAGGGCAAACTTTGATAGTTTGAAGAGGCAGCTGAGAGAAGGGGTATCACGCTTGGGGGTGAATTACATAACCTCACATGAGGTGACCTCACACAATGTACCCACAGAGGGCAACCTCACCTTACCTGGAGACCTGACGGTTGAGGATGGCCTAATATGGAGATGTGAGGTTGCCGAGTTCCACAACAATTTAAATAATGAGTTATTTAATGCACAAAGGCAGAACATACCATACAGAAAACCCAGATCAAACAGCAATGACCCTAATGTATAAATAATTATTTAAAGAATATTATTGGACAAAGGAAGGCTATGGGTAGGACAATAAATCGTGGTGAGGTCTATCTCCGAGACTATTATAAGGAATTGGCATAAGGGTTAAGACCGAGATAAGAGAAGCAAAGAGGAATAATGAACTGAAGGTAGCAAGGGAGGCGAAGTCAAACCCCAAGGGATTCTATCAAATGTATCAAACTAACACACGAGAAAAGATTGGACCAATACAGTCAGATACCGGCGAGCTAACTGATAACGACGGAGAAATGAACAATAATCTTAATAAATATTTTTCAACAGTTTTCGTCACCGAAAATTTAAACATGATACCCGAGGCACCGACTCTATACAAAGATAGTGAAGAAAATAAATTAAGCGAGATAGTAGTGACTAGTAACAATGTTAGTAAGCAAATAGACAAACTAAAGCCAAATAAGTCACCAGGTCCCGATGAGATATTTGCCAGAGTGTTAAAGGGATGTAAGGAAGAGCTTAGTATGCCTTTAATAAAGTTGTTTAACATGTCCTTAAAAACGGGTGTAGTACCAGAATCCTGGAGGATAGCGAATGTAATACCGATTTTCAAGAGAGATAGATCACTATCCTCTAACTACTGACCAATCAGCTTAACATCAATTGTAGGCAAATTACTGGAAACAATCATTTCAAACTTTATTCGAAATCACCTGGAGAAGCACAAGTTGATCAATGATTCCCAACATGGCTTCACAAGCGGGCGTTCATGTCTAACTAATCTATTAACATTCTTTTCATCTGTTTTCGAATCAGTGGACGAGGGGCACAATTATGATGTGGTATATCTCGACAGGAAACAGCGAGTGAGCATTAACGGCACTAAATCCCATGGGAGCAATGTCACTCTTGGAGTTCCCCAGGTGGTGTATGTGGTAACGACATTTACAAGATCTCAGCAAAATTCATCCACTGACCCAGGTGTATATCCAGCATACCATCTGTGCAGTTTAAGATTATCTGGGATATTATTTCTCAGCTTAGGATGGTGTTCACACGTGACATCAGCAACAGTGTATTCAGTAAGTGTTGCATAATGATCATGTGGTCTGAGATGACTTTAGCCTTGACATTACTGTCTACTAGGTTATACCCAATCACATAATCAAGTCTGCCCCCCATCAGATGTGTCACTTTGTCTCTGTCGTATACAGTGATATAATGATTATTGATGTAATTCACGAACACCCTCCCATTAGAGTTACACTGGACATTAGGGAGTGACAGTTTTGCAAAAGTTTTCAAAATCTAATTGCTTGGGTTGGATTATTTGTTTATCGGCCACGCTAATTCCGAATATGTTTGAGTTTTTTACATCATTGCATTAGAAGGTTTGTGGATACTTTTGGGTTTGGCATGAAAAACGCGAAAAAACTGTAAATAATAAGGGGACTGGCAATGTGGCACAACCTGTTAAAATCAAGTTATTGAATTGGATTATTCGACTACTGTGTACACTGGTTCATAATATGCTATTGTTTTACAACTCAATGCGCTACAAATTATGCCGATATTTTTGCTGCAAGTCACCACATATGTATATTTCGAAAACCAGGGCCCAATATTACCAACGGCGTGGATAGATTCCGTGGAATGAATTCAGGACATTCCCGCTCATGGAACATTACCAAACTCCGTATATGTGCCAATGGCAGGCCAATGGCAATATTTACAGAGTTTGTTGAGGCTCCCTGGACGGGAATGCCCTGAATTTATTCCACGGAATCTATTCACGCCGTTGGTAATATTCGTCCCAGGACTGATCAACGAATTCAGCCCAAGTAGCTTGACTTGGACAGTTAAGGACAAAATCTCAGTCCGTACTTTTGAATAAAATATTGTTCAATAGGTGGTGATATTGAAGTGTTGAAAGTTGTTTTTTCTGTGTTGTTTTGCAGTTAGTTCAAAGGGCCGCCACCAAGATGAGTCGTCCTAAGATTAGCAACATTCAGCTGCGCCAGGGTAACGATAAGGTGTTTGGGGTTCGGATGCCTCTGCCATCTAACAAGTTGCCTCTGAACAAGGAAGTTGGAAGTGCCCTGGCTTATGAAGCAGAAAACGAGAGGTTAAGGAGAAGAACAAATGCTTTTGATTATATGGATGCCACCAACAAGGTGATTGAGAAGGTACTGGATGTGTATAGGAAGGCCACTGTCCCAGTGAGCACTGTCATCCACTGCCGACACTTTACACGACATCCTCTCCATCTTCTCAGTTTTCCTCTCCTCCTCAGCCCTTTTCTTTGCTCTCTTCTCTTCCTTCTCCCTCTCTTCTTTCAGCTTGGCAGTCACAATTTTGTCAACGCCATCAATGCAGCCCTCCTTTCCCGGTTTCCTCTGGGCTGCCAGGAAGCTTTTCTCTCGTTCGTGCACTTTGCTGTCGTCTGCCACATCAAACAACTTCTCAGCTATATCCTCGAACCTCATCTTCAGCTTCCCGTTCTTCGTTTTCTTCCTTTTCTGTTTCTGTCCATTTCCCTTCATCATCATCGTCTCCCTCCGCATCCTCCACAGGTCGTGGACTCTCATTTTCACCCTGATTTCAGAGATAGTGGGGACAGTGGCCTTCCAATACACATCCAGTACCTTCTCAGTCACCTTGTTGGTGGCATCCATATAATCAAAAGCATTTGTTCTTCTCCTTAACCTCTCGTTTTCTGCTTCATAAGCCAGGGCACTTCCAACTTCCTTGTTCAGAGGCAACTTGTTAGATGGCAGAGGCATCCGAACCCCGAACACCTTATCGTTACCCTGGCGCAGCTGAGTGTTGCTAATCTTAGGACGACCCATCTTGGTGGCGGCCCTTTGAACTAACTGCAAAACAACACAGAAAAAACAACTTTCAGCACTTCAATATCACCACCTATTGAACAATATTTTATTCAAAAGTACGGACTGAGATTTTGTCCTTAACTGTCCAAGTCAAGCTACTTGGGCTGAATTCGTTGATCAGTCCTGGGACGAATATTACCAACGGCGTGAATAGATTCCGTGGAATAAATTCAGGGCATTCCCGTCCAGGGAGCCTCAACAAACTCTGTAAATATTGCCATTGGCCTGCCATTGGCACATATACGGAATTTGGTAATGTTCCATGAGCGGGAATGTCCTGAATTCATTCCACGGAATCTATCCACGCCGTTGGTATTATTGAGCCCTGGTTTTCGAAATATACGTATGTGGTGACTTGCAGCAAAAATATCGGCATAATTTGTAGCGCATTGAGTTGTAAAACAATAGCATATTATGAACCAGTGTACACAGTAGTCGAATAATCCAATTCAATAACTTGATTTTAACAGGTTGTGCCACATTGCCAGTCCCTTTATTATTTACAGTTTTTTCGCGTTTTTCATGCCAAACCCAAAAGTATCCACAAACCTTCTAATGCAATGATGTAAAAAACTCAAACATATTCGGAATTAGCGTGGCCGATAAACAAATAATCCAACCCAAGCAATTAGATTTTGAAAACCTTTGCAAAACTGTCACTCCCTACTGGACATCACCGAGGACAGTGTGACGAGAGTTAATGTCACCCATACACAGCATAGCATTGTTACCTGATGGCTTTGGTAACACGTCCGCTCGCAGCTCATTACACCGAACATAGATGTTATACAGCGAAAATTGACTGTTTGCTGTCTTTACTGTAAATTGTTGATAGTGAATACTTTCATCATTGTGAAATTTTGATCCATTTACAGACCAGACCATTCTTTACATAAGTGAGCAGGCCACTTCCTGTTCCACTAGTGTATGCTGTAAACCCAGCTATCCTGGGTGCAACTTTCTTTTGGGTGCTGGACGTGTAAGGTTCTTGTAAACCAATTACATCAATGTTAAAAACTTTAACAAACCATTGTAGGTCATTAATTCTGCGGTTAACACTCCGGATGTTCCATGAAATGAACCTAAGCGTTCGTGACGGACGTAGCTCTTCGTGACAGAAGAGAGCAACGCCCCCTCCACGTCCATGTGTACGAAGGTGATGAAAGAGTTTATATTCCTCAAAGTGGCAAGTTTCAGGAACTGACCTGACTGTGGCGAGGGAGGTGATGTTGGAGAGCAGTAAGGAGGGGGAATGTATCTTATTTGGGGAACTTCAGTGTATTGATACGGTCTGTCAGCAGTAGGTTTCTCTGGTTTTTTACTGGAAGTGATGGTCCTAATGGGCTTCTGTTTATAACGTCCTTGTTTACGACTATGAGTATGGAATCTGTTCAGTGATTTTAGGAGTACAGTACAATAACACTGCCATCAGGATATCCGTTCCCTCGCTGTAAACTGTACAAGGTGCGTCTGGCGTACTTCACTGGTGGACATCTGTTGATATCTGTTGTTGTGGACGTACGGAAGTGTTTGTCCTCAGTGGCCTTTAACTCAATGGCGGCACTTTGAGGGCCACCGACAGAATTTCCATGGTGTAGCACATTGGTAGACATCTGTTAATATCTGTCTAGTCGTAAACACCGCGGCAGGCCATGTTTCTGGTACTTTGAGGGTCAAGGACAAAGTGCCCACGGTCTAGTACAAGACTGCTCACTGGTGATTTGTTGTGAATCATGCTAGTTTATTTCCTTAGAATACGCTATTGGATCACTGTTTGATAACCATTTTTTGCACTGATCACCTGAATGATTTGCTGATAAAACCCGGCGTAGTGAAGTCAGTAAGGAATTGGGGGGCGATAGGGTGGAGCAGGGGGACAGGGCCAAACAGACTTGACCAGACTGCCAAGGGGGAGCGCCTACAGGGCACGTATTGTCTGTGTGTGTGAGAGAGAGAGAGAGAGAGAGAGAGAGAGAGAGAGAGAGAGAGAGAGAGAGAGAGAGAGAGAGAGAGTCAAGTATTGACTGGGCAACGACGATTTCTTCATCAATAATTAAGGAGATTTACTGAGAGAAGACCCCCTGATGATGGCCTTTGTAAGGGGAGACAGGCCTAGCTGATACCCTCCTCTCTCTCACCACTTCCTTCACATTACCCTCACTCCCCTTACCTTGCCCTCACTCCCCTTACCTTACCCTCACTCCCCTTACCTTACCCTCACTCCCCTTACCTTACCCTCACTCCCCTTACCTTGCCCTCACTCCCCTTACCTTACCCTCACTCCCCTTACCTTACCCTCACTCCCCTTACCTTACCCTCACTCCCCTTACCTTGCCCTCACTCCCCTTACCTTACCCTTACTCCCCTTACCTTACTCTCACTCCCCTTACCTTACCCTCACTCCCCTTACCTTACCCTCACTCCCCTTACCTTACCCTCACTACCCTTACCTTACTCACACTTCCCTTACCTTACCCTCACTCCCCTTACCTTACCCTCACTACCCTTACCTTACTCTCACTTCCCTCACCTTACCCTCACTCCCCTTACCTTACCCTCACTCCCCTTACCTTACCCTCACTCCCCTTACCTTACCCTCACCTTACCCTCACTCCCCTTACCTTACCCTCACCTTACCCTCACTCCCCTTACCTTACCCTCACTCCCCTTACCTTACCCTCACCTTACCCTCACTCCCCTTACCTTACCCTCACTCCCCTTACCTTACCCTCACCTTACCCTCACTCCCCTTACCTTACCCTCACTCCCCTCACCTTACCCTCACTCCCCTTACCTTACCCTCACTCCCCTTACCTTACCCTCACTCCCCTTACCTTACTCTCACTCCCCTTACCTTACCCTCACTCCCCTTACCTTACCCTCACCTTACCCTCACTCCCCTTACCTTACCCTCACTCCCCTTACCTTACTCTCACTCCCCTTACCTTACTCTCACTTCCCTTACCTTACCCTCACTCCCCTTACCTTACCCTCACTCCCCTTACCTTACTCTCACTCCCCTTACCTTACCCTCACTCCCCTTACCTTACCCTCACTCCCCTCACCTTGCCCTCACTCCCCTCACCTTACCCTTACTCCCCTTACCTTACCCTCACTCCCCTTACCTTACCCTCACTCTCCTTACCTTACTCTCACTCCCCTTACCTTACCCTCACTCCCCTTACCTTACCCTCACTCCCCTTACCTTACCCTCACTCCCCTTACCTTACCCTCACTCCCCTTACCTTACCCTCACTCCCCTTACCTTACCCTCACTCCCCTTACCTTACCCTCACTCCCCTTACCTTACCCTCACTCCCCTTACCTTACTCTCACTCCCCTTACCTTACCCTCACTCCCCTTACCTTACTCTCACTCCCCTTACCTTACCCTCACTCCCCTTACCTTACCCTCACTCCCCTTACCTTACCCTCACTCCCCTTACCTTACTCTCACTCCCCTTACCTTACCCTCACTCCCCTTACCTTACTCTCACTCCCCTTACCTTACCCTAACTCCCCTTACCTTACCCTCACTCCCCTTACCTTACCCTCACTCCCCTTACCTTACCCTCACCCTTCTATTTTGTCCTCTCTTCTCCTCTTTCATAATTCTTCCTCCTCAACTATTTCCCTCATTTTCCCTTCTTCTTCCTTGCCTTCTCCCTTACCCCTTCACCCCCTTTCCTTCAAACTGCCCCCCTCCCTCTTTACCTACTCTGCATTTCCCATTCCGACATCTTTCCCCCTCACCTCGACTTCTCCTTCCCCTTACCCTTACTTCTATGACTTCCTCTTCAATTTCCTTCTCTCTTCTACCTTCGTCGCCCCTCGTCTACCCCCCTCTCCCCTTGCCTCCCTTCCCCTCCTCGTCTCCCCCCCCCTCCCTTCCTCTCCTCTTCCCTCCCCTCTCCTCCTCGTCTTTTCCCTTCTCTGCACCCCCCCCCTTATAACACCCTCCAATGCACTTCCTCTTAAATCCCCGTCTTGACTTCCTGCCCAAGTCTCTCTCTCTCTCTCTCTCTCTCTCTCTCTCTCTCATAACATCAATTATCGGTTTGTCATAGTGATTATATAGTAGACACTTTGTTTTATGTGTATATAAGTCCTAATCAGTTTCAGAAAAATGCTACAAACAAAAATTACCTGTCAAAAACATTCAAGATTTAAGCAAGACGAAATTGAAATTCCCGGTCACTCAACCGTACTGGCTCCCAGCGCTGCTCATTGGAGGATGCCTATGACGTCATGTATTTACCTGATGTTGCCATTTGATGGACTTCGTATTGCCTCCAACACATAAGCTAGCACTATTTTTTCCGAATAAGTACAATAGTTTAATTACTGTGATATAAAAAAAAATGTATGTGCCAAGTCATAACGAAATTGACCTAAAGTAAAGATAAACACATTTCCTTCTGGATATATTAGTCGTAAATGTTGAAGAGTTGTCAATGAGTGAAGTCGTCATAGATTCCTTTGGAACCTTCATATTACTTCTCTATAAGAAATATATTTCCGGATCACCAAACGCCTACCTAACCTAACCTGAGCTCACCTAGCCTAACCTAACCTGAGCTAACCTAGCCTAACCTAACCTGAGCGAAGCTAACCTAACCTAACCTAACTTTACCTAACCTAGCCTAATTTAATCTACCCTAACCTACCTTATCCCTTTAGATGGCAGTGAAACCCTTCGATATGTTATTCTGGCAACACCAAACGATTTTATTCAGCTGAGAGAAACTCCTGTCCCCTAAAACGTTAACCTAACCCAACCTAACCAAATCTCACCTGAGATAAATTAACTTCGCCTAACTTCACTTGAGCTTAATTATCCTAACATAAATTAACCTAACCTAACCTAATCTTGCTTATAAAAACTTATACTTACTTAAACTTTCCTAAACTAGCTTAACATAACATAAATTAATCTATTTCATTTAATATTAACCACCCAAACGCTAGCCTAACTTACTAACTTAATCTACGCTAAATTAACCTAACCTCTCTAGGCAGCGTTAAGGTTCTAATATTCTGGTGAAATAATCTGGCGTGGTGAATCTCCAGGTAATATAACGTGGAGACTAATCATCAGTTGAAATAAGCTAGGGACTAATCTCCAAATGAAATAATCTGGGATGTTTATTCCTTGGGTGAAAATTATAAGGTTGGTGGTTAATCTTTAGGTGATATAAACAGAGGCTAATCTTCAGGTAGTTAAGTGCGGTGGTCGGGCGGATAAAGTGCTCGCTTCCTGTTCCGTGGGTTGCTGGTTCTAATCCCAGGCATTCTCAGTTCAATCAAAGTACCGTCCTATTATCTGAGTGTTGGTGATATCAATCCTCCACTCTAAACGTTTTCGGCCTGTTTTTACCAATCCTCCAAGATTTTGTTTTAATTTCACTGATCTATCCCAGTCTCTGCCTTCCTCTGGCCCTCCTACCCTCACCTTTGCACAGTAATATTTCTGTTATTATCCCCTCATCCATAATTACAGCATTTCTCTTGAAGTTTTTGTTACGGTAACCTTATTAATTCTTCATTTGTTTTCCGGTCAGAGTAACTTATATTTGACGTCCGCCTATAATACCACATTTCAAAGGCCCCCCAACCGCTTCTCGGTGTCTGCTGAAAGTGTCTTCGCATCTGATCCATATATCAGTACTTTCCATATAAAGTCTTTCAGCAACACTTTTCAGTTGGTCTTCTAGATTATTAAATGCCGTTTTTCCTTGACCTATTTGTGTTATGATTTCTTCCGTACATCTACCATCACAGCTAATGTTACTTCTTAGATACAAAAAAAAATCCACTTTTAAGTTCCCTGTTGCCTGCCACAATTTTTATATTAGGACTTACTTCCAATTTTGAAACAAATTTTACTTTAGTCTTTACAGCATTAACTCTTAAACCATATTCTTCACCTTTTTCCACTAATATGTTAACCAGTTTTTGTAATGCCTCTTCAATATCTGTGATAAGAGCTGCATCATCTGCATAGCGTTAATTTTATATTACTTTACCATTAACGTTTATTCCTTCATTGTCACTTATAACTTCCCTCATTAAAAATTATGAATATATAGTATACAGTGTTGGACACAGAACCTGGCCTTGTCTTACCCCCTGTCTAACTGTGAACCAATTATTAAATTCATTATCTATTAACACAGCAGCCTCCTTATGCTAGCAAATAATTCTTAAAATCTAATATCTCCTTTAGTAATGCCTATTTTTTCCAAGACCTTAATAAGTTCATTGTGCTTTACCTTATCAAAAGCTGTCTTTTTAGTAAAAAAAAGAAAAAGAAAGAAGCAGATATACAAATTTCTTTGGAGCTCATGAAGTCTTTTCTCTCAAAAATTTCAGACCAAATATAGCTTCTCTAGTTCCTCATACCTGTAATTATATCTTGCCATGTGAAGTCCACCGACCCTCACACGTCTTTTCTGTTCCACTATCCAACTGAGACTCTTTCGTTTGCAATCGAGCGCATTTGTTCCTGGGTATGTGACGTTAAGTTTCCACCAATCAGCTACATGTGTCTATGACGTCACACTTACAGGTCACTGTGATTGGTTTACAGCCCATAGGTCATACACAGGCACTTGGCATTACAGGCACGGGAATGCTAATCTTTAGGTGATGTAAACTGGGGCTAATCTTCAAGCGAAATAAGCTGGGGCTAATCTCCAGGTAAAATAAGCTGGGTGGCTAATCTTTAGGTGATGTAAACTGGGGCTAATCTTCAAGCGAAATAAGCTGGGGCTAATCTCCAGGTAAAATAAGCTGGGTGGCAAATATTCAGGGAAAATAGGCTGGGTCTGATCATCAGGTGAAATGGGCTTGAAAAGCCACCTAACTACAGTAAAGTGCAGAGTAGCTTGTGTTGCCCTGGTCAGTGTGTAATGTGCTGCTTCTTCTTCTTCTTCTTCTTCTTCTTCTTCTTCTCTCTGCAAGGCATCATCGTGTGTGTCTACCACCACCTGCCTCACCAGGGTGGACATCTTGACTCAATAATGTACACATTGGTAGAAAGTTTTGATGTCGTCATGTGAATATATTGCCATTGGTGGAACTCTCTGGTGACGTCATGTGAGTTTATTGCCATTAGTGAAGAGCTTTGTTAATGTCATGTGAATATTTTGCCATTGGTGGAGAACTCTGACGACGTCATGTGAGTGTATTGCTAGTGGTGGAGAACTCTGATGGCGATGTGATATGGATGTAATCATTGGTGGAGAACTCCTGACTCGTGGCGTCACCTCCTCCTTTTCCTTCTCCAACCCCTCTTCCTTTTTTTTTTTTTTTTTTTTAGAGAAAGGAGGGTGAAAGAAGATTAGAGGTGGGGGAAGGAAGTTATAGTTCGGAAATTGAAGACATTTAGGAGGAGGTAAGAGAGGGCGGGCTGACCGCCTAGCTAAGCTAATAGTGCGTTAGGGTTGTGTCATGGGTTAGTTATTGTCTGTCGGTACAGGCACTTGACATCCTACCCTGTCCCATATACGGGTGTTTTAAGGGCCTTATTTCATATTCCGCCGACCCTACTGGCGGATGCTGGTCTAGGGAGGTTGTCTATTGTCTGGTCGTGTAGATCGGGGGTTGTAACGGACCTTTTGAGATTTGGTAACTTTTTGGGAACCATGAATGGTTGTTGTCGTTATCTGGTGGGAGTCTTTGAAGGAGTTCTTGCTCTGATCGTTCTATCTTTTGCCAGATTCTGCTGGCCAGGGTGTGCAGCTGCTGGTTGATGGGTTATATTCTCAGGTCTCTGTGTATCTCGGCTGTGGTTAAGGTGAAGGGGTATCTTTCACCTGTGACGAATCTTCGGGTTTCATTTTGGACCACCTGTAATTTTTATATATCAGTGGTGCTCATAAATGATATCACCAGGCGGAGTTTTATTTTCTCAGGAAGCTCTTTAAAGCGGTATAATTTTCTCAGCTCTCTTCTTGCCTTTTCCTTCCTGGTGTGGACATGATGGGAGTAACCTGTCGTGGATATATGCAGGCCCAGGAGGGTGCCTCTGCTTTTGTATTCTGTCTGGACATTATTGGTTACTAATGTATGATTTTCCTTCTGCATAAGGGTATCACTGTGAATTTCGGGAGACTGGTTTGGATTTTCCATTGATTTCGTAGTTATTTACCCTTTCTAATTCCCGCCTGCTGTTGTCGACCTGTAACGCTCGCGATTTTCCTTGATGTGTTGTTATTTGAGTGATATCATCTTCATACATAATATCTTCGTTACCTATTCTAGTGGGAGGCGGGGTGTCACTTGTGTAGATAATATATAGGGTGGGGAAGAGGACGCTCCCCTGAGGGACTCCACTCATGAGTGGGAAGGTCTCTCCTGTGTGTTGTCCTACCCTCAGTCTGGCTTTTCTGCCGTCAAGAAAGTTGCAAAGCAACTTTTCAATGTTGGTGGGAAGTCCGAGTTGGAGGATCATATATTTTAGACCGTCATGCCAGACTTTGTCAAATGCCTCCTAATCATCCCTCACCTCTCCCTAACCCCCCCCCCCCCCCCACTTCTTCCCTATCACCACCGCCACCGCCAACACACACCACTACCACCACACAACACCATCACCACTATCGCCACTATCACCACTACCACCACTACCACTACCACCACCATCTCCACTACACACGACCACCACCATTCCCACCACACACGACCACCACCATTCCAACTACACACCACCAATACTATCGCCGCCACCAAACACCACTTCCGCTACCACCAAGCACCACCACCACTATCATTACCACACAAAACACAAACACCACGCATCACTATCACCACAACACATAAACACCATGCACCGCCACCACCATCACCACCACACACCATCACCACCATCACCACCACCATCACACACACACTCACCACAATCCGCCACCACCAGAAACAACTACCATCATCATCAACACCACCATCACCAACCAACACACAAACCACCACCGTCACCACACACAACCACCACACACCCGCCACCACCATCTCCACCACCACTACACACCACCATCACCAACAAACATATACCACCACCATCTTCACCACCACAAACCAATACACTCCACCATCATTACTGACTCACCACCATTATCACCACCACACACAACCACCACACACCTCCTACACCATCACCACCACACGCCACCACACACCACCACCACATACCACCACAATCACAAACACCATCATTACCACCACCATCAGCAATACCCACCAGCACCATCACCTACCAACACACACACACCACCATCATCACCACCAACACACCCTCTCACCTCATATCAATACTGTACACTCACCAACACTCAACAAATCACTACACCCTAATATACGTAAACAAACAATGTCTCCACACATAACAAATTTAGCAAACTAAAAATTAATTTATATTATAAATTTTTTTTACCCCAAAATATAAAATTTGCTTCTTCAGACAACCTCACTAAATTACCGGCCTGAAATGGCCACCAATTTTCATAAATGAACACTAGGATCCACAACGACGAGGTCTCTTGTTTCATGGCCGGTCTAGGAAAACAATGAATTAGGAACTCCAGGATACACAACATGGCCTATTACGATTTATGGCTAGTCTGGGGAAATGGTAAAGGGTAATAGTGATAAAACTATGAAGATGATGGTATGTACTCTCTCTTTCTCTCATACTTCAATATGTAATAAAATAATACAAAAATACGTGTGTGTGTGTGTGTGTGTCCGTCGACACACGTGGCCAACCAACACACGCACCAGACCATAGTGGCATTACCAGCATTCCACCCCCCCCCCCAACTCCACCTCTCTCCCCTTTCCCCCTCCCCCCCTCCTTCTCCTTTCTCCCCCTTCCCAACACCAACGTAGCCTCACGTTACACACACCATCTGTACAACACCTCCTCGCCTCTCCACCTCCCCTCACCCTCCCCCCGCCCCCTCTCCCTTCCCTCCCCCCCTTTAATGTCTCAACACAGCCGGTTTTAATTCTATGGCCAAATATGTACATCACTTAATTTCCCCAGAGGCTTTGCCAGGTAGGAAGGTGTGGGAGGGGGGAGGTGAAGGAGGATGGAGGAAGGTCAGGGAGGGAGAGGAAGAAGGAGATGGGTGCATATCATGGTTCATCCTTCCTCCTTCATCTCCCTTTCTTCCTCCTTCACTCATCTACCTCCCTCCTTCCCTCCCTCCCATCTTCCCCTTCTCTCCCACAACGACATCAATAATGGTCGACCATAAACATTAAACACCTTTTGATTCTGTCCATCGCTACACTCACCCCTCGGCGCCTCCTTCGGTCACGTTGGGCCCACTCACCCCTCGGCGCTTCCCTCGGTCAAGTCGGGCCCATTCACTCCTCGGCGCCTCCCTTGGTCACGTTGGGCCCACTCGCCCCTCGGGCTCGGTCATGTCTCGTTGGGTATGGATGAGTCTGGTCGGTTTAGATTAAAGTCTGCTTGGAAAGTTATTTAGGAACGGAAAGTAAACGGCAATGGAACGGCAGAAGAACGGCAAGTGAACGACAGAAATGCGGTGATTGAATGGCAAGTGAAAGCAATGGAACGGCAGAAGAACGGCAAGTGAACGACAGAAAAGCGGTGATTGAACTGCATGTGAATGGCAAATGACGGGTAAAAGAACAACAAGTGAACAGCAAGTGAGCAGCATGTGAAGGGCAGGAAAAGGGCAAGTGAATGACAGAAAAATGTCAAGTGAACGGCAGGTGTACGGGAGAAGAATTGCAAGTGACGGGCACACAAAAGTAAGCAATTGGCAGATGATTGGTAAAAGACGGCAAATAAATGTTAATGGAATGACAGAACGACAGAAAATTGGCAAGTGAACGGTAAATGAATGTCAAATTACTTAAGCGAAGAAAACCGACATGTGAATGATAGAAGAACGGCAAGTGGACGGAGAAGGGGTGAAAGTGAACGGGAAGTGAACGAAGGAAGAAATGTGAGACAACGTCAGGGAAACCGAATAAAAATGACTAGGGAACGGGAGAAGCATGGTAATTGAACGGCAAGTGAACGGTAGAGGAAAAATAAGTGAACGGGAAATGAACGTCATGTGAACGGTGTGAGCAGTAGAAGACCGGGAGGTGAATGGAAGAAGAGTGGAAATGAACGGCAGAAGAACGCCAAGTGAACGGGAGAAGAACGTCCTAAGACTCCTTATCAGTCCCTGAGGATGAAGTGAGGGAGGGAGGGTCGACAGGTGCCTCACTACTCTCTCGCTCTCTTCCTTCTTCCCTTTTCCTCTCCTCCTTTTCCTTATCTCTCTCTCTCTCTCTCTCTCTCTTCCTTCTTACCCTTTCCTCCCTCCCTCTCCTTCCCTTCCCTCTCTATCTCTCCCACCCCCCTTCCCCTCAACTTTTATCTTTGTCTCTCTCTTCATTCTTCCCTTTACCTCTCTCTCCTCCTCCTTTACCTTATCTCTCTCTCTCTCTCTCTCTCCCTGGGGCAAAACCTGTTGGTATCCTGAGCCGAAGCAAAACCAGTTTGAGATTCGACCTAGGTTTGAGGGATGATGCTCTTCTTTGTTTTACGCAAGTATCATTTTGAGGCAGTAAAAGCCTGGACACACACACACACACACACACACACACAATCGCCACAGTAGGCAGAAAGCTGGTTAATGTTTCGTCTGCCTTAACCTCTATTATTGTGTTGTTGCAGGGTTGTGGTATTCGCCAGACCAGATGCTGTTGTGTGCTCCTGCTGGAGTTGGGTTTAATTATATTATGAGTTGCTATTATTAATACTGTCATGAGTTTTTTTTCTGATTGTTTGTATGTGTTTCCTCTGTAATGGATTTAATTAATATTCTGGTGATGGGTTTTATTTTGTTAATTTAATGATTCACATTAAACAACACCACAAATATATCATCCACCAAGGCGTCAGATATACACTAAGACTCAACCTTCTTGCTAAAACAATAATTTTACCTCTTAAATTGTTGTTTCTTCTCAGCCGTCCATCCCAGTGTTGTTTCTTAAAAATACTTCTACTACTATTACAACTTTTTTTTATTAATGGCCTCCAGTCTCCCCCAATACCCACACCTTCGCCGCCATTTTATTACCTTAAAACTAAATATCCTAATACATAAGTAGCTATCCCAGCTGTGTTGAGTTAGTTGAGCCGCAGATCTATGAGGCATTCAGTGACTGTTGCCTCATAGTCAATATCTGTAACTGTTGTCGGCTTTGGCGCCGATGCTCTCGTTCCGCTTGACGCAGATCAAAGCAGACCTAAGGAGATAGAAGGACAGTCGACATCTCATCCAGGCTGTAGCATAACTTCTGGGCTGCTCCTTCTGTTCGGATAGCACCTCCGCGAGTCTGAAGTAGAAGCAACTTGCACCAGAGGAGTAAACTGCCTTGATCAACGTTTTGAATTCTCTCCTCATATGCCCTTATCTTGTCGCTCTCGTTTCTCCTGTGTGCAGCATCGAGAGCTAAGTTAAGGTGACATGCGGCCATGGGATAAAAAATCCTGATGTCGAAGAAGGCTCGCTGTCCTCGGGTCCAGAATCCTCGAGCACTAACGTCAACACGGGCTTCGTTGGATGTGTTTGAAGTCCTATGTTGGAAGGAAGGTCGGTTCTACCCTGACATCATGACAGATTTCCTTCAACAAATTTGCTGTGAGATCCCTTACTTCGTCATGCCTCATGCATATGAAGCCCGCTTTCTTGCACACCATGGCGTCATCGACATCATAAGAAGAGCCACACACGCATTGCGAGGGCAAACCTTCTACTGGCCTACGGTACCTTAGAGCAATGGCATCTGTAAATTCTTGTTTAATGACTGAAACCATTTGCCCTTATCGGTAATGTAGTTAACCAGCTCGAGGAGCCCACCTCCTGTGCTATAGCTACATTTTTCAGATTTTCTGGTACTTGCAGCATCAGTTGCTGCAACTTATCACTTTGGCCGTGCTGTCGTTCTGTCGTAATGGACCTTCGAATCTTGTTTACTTCACTGGTATCCACCTCACCTGTTGCGTTCTGAGCTATTATGTGGTCAGTGAGGGCTGCCGTGAGCTTAACTGAGTTTTGATGTTCGGTGGCAGCAATCTCTTCTTGATTGGTCAATCCCATTCCTCCCAGTCCGGTGGTAGTGCAAGGAGTGATCTTTCTGCTGGGGTTAAGTGAAGGTGTTTCACTAATTTGGGAATGAAATTGACTCTGATAGCTTCTTCCAGAGGGTGGAGAAGGGGTCCGATATCAGGGATAGTGAGCATCAGGTAGTTCCAGCGATGCTTGGCTCCATGGGTGAATACCGCAAGAGCCGCATGTGGCTCTGTGTTAGCAATATCAAACAGAGCTTGGATTTCCCGAACACACTCATTCACCTTTCCCGTTAAGTACTCGGTCTTGAAGTCCGTCGTGCCGATTACTGCGCCTAGGTGTCTTTGGCCATCCCTTGTTATTTTGACCTCACTTCCACCGAACACCTTCATTGTCCGTTCATAATTTTCTGACTTTACAATGAGGAAGGACTTGCTGGCGTTTGGGGTGGTACCCTATTTGTGGACCTCGTGATGTTACCAGGTCCCACCACTTTTTGATGTCCTCCACTTTTCCTGCTCCTGTAAGGTCGTCAGCATACGCCACTTGCTTGACCTCGGTTGTTTAAAATTTTATTGTGTGTTGGAGCACGGATAGGCCTATTGCGTAAATTGCCATTGCAACAGGGTCCCCCTGCGTTGTTCCCTCAGTTGACTGTCGTTTACTATATAGAGGTCTGGTGGATTCCTATAGGAGTTTTCAACATACATTGCAAAGCTTGGACACTTGATCTTAATGTTGTGCAGTCCTGCGTTTTGTTAAGTATGTTGAATGCATTTAAAGCGTCCACCATGAGAACAGCCTCACAATACGCTGCTCAAATATCGTTCTCATGGAGTGAATGGCAGCTTTCACTCCAGCCTGGTGGCAAGAACAAACTTGTAGGTTCCCTGCTGCTGCCCTGACATCATCCTTTACCACCTTCATTATGCATTTTCCGATGATCCGCCTCAGCACTTCCCCCACCCCTATGGGCCTACATCTTGGATTCTTATCCAGGGGAATGAGGCGGCAGGCCGCCAAAGCATGGATGTGTTGGCAGCGCGAGGTTGCTAGCTTTCTTGCAAGGGCGACAATGGCAGTGTAGAGATCTCTTGCTTCGGGGCCAAACTTATTAGTGCTGAGGATGACTCTCCAACCGTTTGCATCCAGGCCTGAAGGGCCGGCACCTCCCTGAGTCTTCAGTGCCTTTTTCCACACCATCTCTCCTGTTATTTTCTCGAACAGGACAGCATTTGGTGGGATATAGTCACCCTGGAACCTGATGCCTTCGTCTTTACTTGCAGGGGGATGTTTTTCCTTCATTTATTTTAATGTCTCTCTGTTTATTGGCAGAACCCCACCGGAGGATTCCTCTGTGAGAGATCTTACCGCCAAAGACACTTTTCCCACACGCATTTTGCTTCCACACTTTCTTGCAACGTCATCGGTGTTTTGTTTTTCGTCTCATATAAATTTTAGTCTCTCCTGCAGTGTTCTTGCTTCATATAGGAGATCATCAAGGTCCCATTCTGCCACTTTGTCAATCTTCTCTTCATTGCTGCCACATTTTCTTTGTGCTTAGTCTTTGTGTGTGTCCTCTGATGGAATAGATGGGGTATTATTACCAGTATTTGAAGAGCTAAAGGGGCAAGGAAGCAGTCCTGAGTGTACTCGGTTATGATGCGAATCATCTCCCGAATCATTTCTTTGGTGACCGCACACTTGGGTGGTTCAAACAGGTTAGCTGGTGACCCCCTGACAATTTCTGAGTAAGTTGCTTTAACCCTTATGTCCGCATTTTCCATCGACATGCCATTCCACTGTGGTGGCTGTCTCATTCACCACGTGGACATCTGCTACTATTGGAGCAGCGTATATTAGTACTACATTTTCAGGTTGAGTAGACTCACTGATATCATTTAGGATATCATCGGGCGGTTGGGTCCCGGCGATATCCACTGTGTCTGCTCCCTGCCTTGTGAGTTCCGACACTTGTTTCCCTTTCTGCAAACCACACATAGTCGGTTGTTCCTCGCACAATCACAGATTGTGCAATTTTGGTTCTGGCTAGCACAGACGCAACAATGTCTGTTACCCGTGTTACGCCGTCTCTTAATTTACTTAAATATCCAGGTTCTAGGCGTAACCAAACAAAAAGTGAAGTAAATTATAAGAGAATAAAAATGAATAAAGTAAACCTTTAAGCATTTAATTGATTAAATATTAACACAATAAAGAGCCTCGTAGGCTGTCACAACAAATTGATTCACCATCGAAACTTTTAAGACACAAGTGATACAAAACATCGAAACATCAAAAGAATAAAAATAAGCATTGGATTACGTTAACACTGCATAAACATATAAAAACTATCACTGAAATTAACTAACGTGAAACAACACTGAATTACTTGAATACAACCAAGCAAATACTGATGGACACAAAGAGACACAAATAGGTACTCACATAGATATACCACATTGGTGGCGACAGGAACAACACAAATAAATTAAATATAAGTAACAAGTGTTACTCAAAGGATGTGGACTGTATGGCAAGAGGACTGAACTGACTCAAGTCAGTTGGTGGGTCCTATATTTAAGGTCGGCTCCCGCCACGCGACCCGCCGGTGGGTCGTTTAACGATGCAGATGGTCGTTAGAGAACAAAGAATGCTGGTTACAATACAAAATAAAGATGGGCTTGAACAAATAAGGACAGTTAAAACCTTAACAGCACAGGGTAAGGTGACTAGAATATATAATAGTAAATTTAACACATCATTACAGGAATAATATGGAACATGGGAGCATGTTATATATAAAAAAAAAAGTAAAAATACGACACGGTCGTAACACCAGGCATAGTGTTCCGCACTTTGGGTGACAGTTACGTCCGCCTCCGACATCTGCTTTGGTCCCCTACAGAAGAAGAAACTAGTTCTTTTGAGGAAGGGGCGGAGAGGTGACAGGCTGGACTGCTATGTCCGGGTAGTAGGGGCATACATGCAAGCGTGGGTGTGTAGGCCACCCCCCTGAGGGCGACAGTCCACACATCAGTGATACACTGGGAGCAAGGATTGTCACACCAAACACTTGTTTAAATATCCTTGGCAGAAATAACCACTATTTCTATGGTTGCACTGATGTAAGATTAGTTATATACACTATCTTGGTCGGAAGCCTGAAAATATACAGTTGCATATTTGGGGAATGGGTGTCTTGATTGATAAATAATATACAAGTAACAAATGTGATACAAATATGATATATAATAACTAGGTGGGGAGAAGCTCAAACTACAGGGCATTTCAACTTAGTGACAGTGCAAAAAGGTAAGATTGACTGGGAGTGAATACACTGGTTGATTACAAGTTGTTGATAATATTTACAATGGTTGCGACTGGGCTGTTCTAATAGCGATCAGTACGTGCTCATATGGGCTGGATGCGGTTGTGATGTCGAACAGCAATTCGCGGACGAGGGATCTCGGGTGGTTGTAGGAGCCGGTGTCGAGGATGGTGCAGAAGCTTCTCACCAAATTTGCAGATGAGGTCGTGGTGATGATCAGAGAGAGCCGAGAGGGTCAGTGTGTTGAGCTCTTCTTGATATGTGGAGTAGGAAGGGGAGAAAATAATCTTGCATGCCCTCTTTTGCAATTTTTTTGGGTATTTACATTGTGTGGCATTTAGGGGGTAAGACCAGGCAGAAGAGGCATAGGTGAACTTGAGAAGTATGAATATTGAGTAAACACTGAGGAGCTCGGGCACAGGAACTCCAAGTGACTTGAGTCGGCGGAGGAGGTGGAGACGGAAATTGGAGGATTTGACAATTTCACTGGAGTGTGCTTTCCAATTTAGCTTGTTATCTATAGTGACGCCGAGGAGCTTAGTGAAGTATAAAAACGGGAATGTGTTGGGGCCTAAAGTAATGGAACGGGGTGGGACAACGTCGGAGGAGAGGTTGATGTGCATAACCATGGTCTTGGGATGGTTGATGGTGACGTTGTTGTTGGTGGCCCAATTTTGGAAACTTCAATAAATCCTGGAGGGCGTTATAGTCAGGAGCCGAGTTGTTGACACTGATCCCAATGGTGGAGTCGTCGACATATTTCCAGCGAGCAGGGGTTTTTCTTAGGGCATCATTGATAAGCATAAGGAAGCAGAACGATCCTATCTTGGTGCCTTAGGGAACAATTTGCCAAACTTCACATTTGACAATGACGTTGGAAGCGACTGGTGGGTTGTGGTTGCCAGTTCGTCAAACTTATTATCTAAGGAAGTGACGTTGGAGACCAGCAAAGGCGGGATGCCATACCATATTTGTGGAGCTTCAGTGTAAGGGTACGCTCTATCAGGAGTAGGATTCTCTGGTTTTGTAGTGTGTGTGTGTGTGTGTGTGTGTGTGTGTGTGTGTGTGTGTGTGTGTGTGTGGGGCGTGAACTTCGCAATCTATAAAGGACGACTGGTTTAAAAATAAATCTTATGAAACACGAAAACTTGCAGATCAGCAGAAGATACGGGAATTTTTCAATTCCACTAAAACATTTTATGGGCCAATCACTTATGGCGCAGCCCCCCTTCACTCATTTATGGTAACTCCATAATTAAAGACAATGAAGGCCTCCTTCAGCGCTAGAAAGAGCACTACCCTTCATTGCTCAACCGAAACACCTATGTGGATGTCCTGACTACCCAGCAGGTCCCTCAGCTATCCTCCATCCTGGATGAGGTAGTTACTGCCACAAACAGATGAAAAATAACAAAGCCTCAGGGCCTGATGGAATCCCAGCCGAGGAGTATAAAGCAGGAGGAACTCTGCTTGCCAGCCGTCTCCACTCTCTCCAGGAGAATATATGAGAAAAGGAGGAAATATCGCAAGATCTTAAAGATGCCTCCATCTTCAACATTTAAAAGAACAAAGGAGACCCGTCAGACTGTGGCAACCACCGAGGGCTCTCGCTGCTGTCCGTAGCTGGCAAGATTATTGGCTGAGTCTTCCTAAACAGACTTCTTCCTGAGGCGGAAAGCATCCTCCCAGAATATCAATGTGGCTTTAGACCATCACATGATACCACTGACATGATATTTGCTGCCCACCAGATGCAGGAAAAGTACAGAGAATAGCGTCGTGACCTGTACATGGCTTTCATTGACCTAACCATGGACTTCGACTCGTGTCAACAGGGAAGCCCTCTGGTGGACCCTCAGCCATTTTGGCTGCCCACCAAAATTCATCGCCCTCGTGAGGCAACTCCACAATGGCATGAACGTCAGTGTCCTGCACAATGGTACCCAGTCTGAGTTCTTTCCTATCCATACGGGGGTTAAACATGGGTGTGTACTGGCACCAACTCTCTTTTCCATTTTCTTGGCTGCCTTCCTTACTCGTGCCAGTGACAATCTAGCCGGCTGGGAGGACATCGTGTACCGGATGAAGGGTCTTTTCAACTTAAGACGACACCAGGCAGGAATAATGGTGTCAGGAACTTCCATTACTGAGCTTCAGTATGCAGTTGACTTCACCCTTGTTGCTCACACTGAACGCGAGCTACAGAAGATCCTGAACACCTACCCAGATACGTATGCACACTTCGGCCTTGGGGGTGAATGTTTGTAAGCCTTAGATTCTCTTTCAGCCTGCCCCTGGCTCAGCCACACCTCCACCATCCATCCAGCTTAACGGTACTACGCTCTATAATGTTACCTACTTTCGGTATATTGGCTCCCACCTGTCCACCACTGCAGACACTAATGAAGAGATTCAGCATTAGATCAGATGTGTATCTCAAGCCTTTGGCAGACTCTGTAAGTGTGTCTTCAGCTGTAGGGAGCTGAAATTATCTACAAAGTTACACATATATCGAGCAGTGGTTCACCCCCACCCTGCAGTGCTATATGGCAGCGAGACATGGGTCACATACAGAAGGCACATCAAGGCACTTGAAAACTTTCACCGTAGTCTACGTTCAATCCTCCAAGTTCACTGGGAAGACAAAAGAACAAATGCCAGTATTCATGATGACACCAACTGTTGAAGCATCGAGACTACCAATATTCTTGAACAACTATGCTGTACTGGCCATGCTACCTGCATGGATGACAGCAGATTGCCAAAGCAGCTACTTTACATTCCCCTAACAAATAGTAAACGTAACACTGGCGGGCAACTGAAACGGTATAAGGATAGACTTAAGACAAACCTTAAAAAGTGCGAAATCAGTCCCCTCACCTGGGAGACGATTACTTCACACCGTAAGGCATGGAGGATCACCACACAAGAAGCTGTCAATACTTTCAAGTTAGCCCGACTGCATAACGAGGCAGACAAGCACCAACGCCGGAAATATACTGCCACCGCCCATCCGGCACTAGATGTAGCCCCCCACATGTACAACATATGTGATCGACCCTGCCGGCCCCATATCAGCCTCTTTAGTCACCTCAGAATTCACCAACGTAGGTGACATCCTTAAAAACTCATATCATTCTATCATAGTAGGATGATCATCATGCTCGATTCCGAGGAACAGCAAAGTAGTCATAGTAGTGTGTGTGTGTGTGTGTTATGCCATCACTCCTCTTTATCAAAATTTTGCCACTAATAGAGGAAAAGGTGAGGTTTGATCGTGATAGCATAGAGAAACAAACCCCTGCCACTAGTAGTAACCAAAATCATCAGGGTTATCACCATAGTAACTCTTAAATTATTTATTTCCACCAGGTTCTTAACAATAAGCCTCAAGTTAATTCAACATATATGTATCATATTGAGGAGGAATCATAATCTGCATTTATAATTCTTAATAAAAAATTAGACAATGTGTCTACAAATAAAAGTAAAAGAACATATGAAATACTCGAAACCACAGCATAAATTAACCAAGACCCAAACCCTAGCCATACAAAAAAATTGGACAGTACAAAAGTATGCACAAATTATCTCTATAAAAATATATCTTAAGTCTAGGCTCTGTACCACACGTGGACCACACCATTTTACATCACCACTTCACACTATTACACTGATTTGTTTTATGCATACATATTACACATTAATATATAATACATAATTATTAAATACTAGCGGAATTGCCGCCCTCCTGGCAGCTATTTTGCTGGGCCACGGTAGGACGCCACCTCCGGGAGGCTCCACATTGTCTCACCGTAGTGCATTAAGGTAGACCATATTTTTGGTTTTGCCATTATCAGCAAGTATGTACAGATTTTTGCCAGTTCCCACTCTGGAGCATCCAACATAGAACTGTCCATGAGAGAAGCAAGGAAACACCAGGTTTAGGCCAACCATCTTTAGGGACTGTCCCTGGCTTTTGTAGATGGTCATGGTAAAGCTCACTTTAACCGGGAACTGAAGTCGCTTGAACTCAAATGGGAAGTCAGTGGTGATGAGAGGTATTCTTGGTATAAAAGCATCCTCTCCTTAGCTTTTCCTGTCAGTATTGTAGCTTCCAGTACATGTGGCATCATGTTCTTCTTGTGAGCGACTTGTCTCTCATTTTGAGTATGATGTCTCGTTTCTCAAACTCTTGACCGACAATCAGGATGGCTACTTCATCAACTACAGGAGCATGGAATCTTCTTTCATTTTCTCCCTTAGGGGTCGTGTCTTCTTTGATCCTGACTTTGTATTCGTCAGAAGGCATGTTTTCCAGGGCATTTTTAAATGACTGTACTCTACATACGGGTTGCGCTCATGCAGCATTTCTTGGATAGATAAGACAATGTCATGTCTGACACCTTGAATGTTGCCACACCTGATAGTAGTCTGCTTTTCATGATCTCCCATGAAGTAGATTTGGAGGAACTTTGCCTGCTCATCTTCCAGTGGTAAGAGGGATCCTGCTTTGTGATAGACTTGACCCTGGACGTTGAATGTTGGTATATGTATCCGTGCTCACCAACTACTCTGGTAGCTCCAAAGGATGTCATCTGGAAGCATGAATTGTACTTCAGTATAGTTTCCAAGAAGTGTTTTGACTCTGGTGTTGTTCCCAGCATGAGAGTCTTCAATGGTTGTGTAGGTTCTTCCGAATTTGGCAGTCGTACTTTCCCATGAGAGCAGCACAGTCCAGCAGATTCTCCTTCATACTTCTTTGCACCGCAGCGTTCACATTTTTTATCCATGTTGCCAATGACAACAGAGGGATACTTTTCACATTCTATCTCATTGTCATAGTTAAATGCTGCTCTTGTAAGTGGATGCCACTGTGTATTCTTTCTTAGAATTCTGGATCCCGCAGCTCTCTGTCTATTAGCATTCAAACGAATTTCATGAGCTTCATCATATTCTAGAGAAGGCCTTTCTGCTGTTTGCTCTCTCTGAGCATTAAGACGGGACTCCCTTTCCTGATCTGTTTCCTGTGACCGACTGTCTGCTGTTCGCTCCGGGTGGCTCATCCGCTAGGCCACGGTAGGACACCACCCTCCGGGAGGCTCCACATTGTCTCACTGTTCAGTCCCCAAAACTTCTTCTTCCATCAATAGTTCATTAACGGTACAGCAAAGTATATTTTTTTAGCATTACACTGTTATTATTTTATTGACTAATCATCACTACATATAACACCATCCATCATCACTACATACAACATCATCCATCATCACTACATATAACACCATCCATCATAACTACATATAACACCACCCATCATCACTACATATAACACAATCCATCATCACTACATATAACATTATCCATCATTGCTACATATAACACCATTCATCATCACTACATATAACACCATCCATCATCACTACATTAACACCATCCATCATCACTACATATAACACCACCTATCATCACTACATATGACATCATCCATCATCACTACATATAACACCATCCATCATCACTACATATAACACCATCCATCAACACTACATATAACACCACCCATCATCACTACATATAACATCATCCATCATCACTACATATAACACTACCCATCATCACTACATATAACATCATCCATCATCACTACATATAACACCATCCATCATCACTACATATAACACCATCCATCATCACTATATATAACACCACCCTTCATCACTACATATAACAACATCCATCATCACTACATGTAACATCATCCACCAACACTACATATAACACCATCCATCATCATCACTACATAAAACACCATCCATCATCACTACAGATCGGTAAAGTAGTTTCCGAGATTCTGGTGCGGACACACATACACACACACACAGACATACTTCTTTGTTTTATATATATATATATATATATATATTTATATATATATATATATATATATATATATATATATATATAATATATATATATATATATATATATATATATATATATATATATATATATATATATATATATATATATATATACAATATTATATTATATTTTTCAGTGTTAAGTGGTTGTATTTGAGGGCCTGGAACGGATTAATCCTATAACGAAAGAATGCTATAACGAACAAGGTTCTAGAACCAATTAGATTCCTCATAGCATATCCCACTGTATATATATATATATATATATATATATATATAGAGAGAGAGAGAGAGAGAGAGAGAGAGAGAGAGAGAGAGAGAGAGAGAGAGAGAGAGAGAGAGAGAGAGATTGATTGATTATATATATACTGTAATACAGTATTTTGATATATAGGTTTACCTATTGAACAGGCAGGGTAATTTCCTATGAACAAGTCAGGCAATTACCTCTAAATTAAAGATACACTATACCACTTAACACTTCTCCCATAACATAAAACATTTGTATTCTATTTCTAGTCTAGACCATTCTGCTATGAGATTGTCGTTGCCTCTGATATGTCTGATCTCGATATTATATGACTGCAGAATTAAACACCATCAAGTAAGTCTGTAATTCTTGTTTTACATACAAGACACAAATTTGACGGATTACTGTCACTGTAAACAAGATTTTTCTGATTGGTGTTGCCAAGGTAAATGTCAAAAGTTTCAATGTCATAAGCAGACCCATGCAGTATATTAGATGCAAAACTTCATCTCCATTTGTCTGCACTAATACTGTACCAGCGCCATCACCACTGGCATTTACTTAGAGTAGAAAAATAAATGAAGGGGCAGTGATAAATTGGAGCTTGAGGTTCTGGTGTTGGAACTAGTAGGGAACGGATCTTGTCAAATACATTATGATAGGCAGCAGACCACACTTGAGTGCCAGGCATCGTACCCGGGCCACCATGAATAACAGGAAGACAACTTATCCACTGTACCACGATGGGCGAAAAGCTACCCACCTTAACTACTCTCTTGTAGTTCAAGTTCCCTGCCCACTCACTGTGAGCCGAAGGGTGGTCCGGGCTCGATACCCGGCACTGATAGGTGATTATTACTTAAATTGATTTACCTGTGTATAATACAGGTTCTAATATATTTACAACACCCCTGTGGGCGGGCGGCCGAAACCCTTCAGCTGGTTCTGCTGTCTCTTGGGACACACTGCAATCAAATGGCCAGACTTCTTACACACCACAGACTTATTGAAATGACTGTTACTCGTATAGTCATGTGGGCTACTAATTTATATTTTAGAACTAATTGATTGGCCACTGCTTGCAGAATTGCCCTGACTCCCTAACATTCGTTTATCACCCTGAACTTGAAAAACAAAAGAGACTGGCTTGGCTGGGACTGAACTTTACTTTCCAATAATATGAATCAAATAGTAATTTTCACCAAGAATATCTGCTCTATCAAAAGTAGTTTCCGCTTAAGTACTGTTCAAGGTCACTTAATTCTACAAAATCACTGACTCTGCTGGAAGAAAACCATATGCCTTTAAAATTAGTAATTAGATGAGCATATTCAATGTACATCTGCCTTGGTTTTTTCTTGGTATTTCTAAATTTAATTCTATAATACTTTGCAATTACTATGTGTGGTAGACAAAAACAAATAAGTAGAACGACCTTTACCCATTAAGACTGTTTGCATTAGCGATTGCCAATATTCTCTGGGCCAATTTAAACAATTTGCAACATTCTCAAATTGCAGGAAGCTTTCTTCAGGATCGGTTTATTGAAAATGAGGTACAAGTTTCACATGCTGTGTAATATCAAAAGTTTCCTAATATGTCTTCTATCCTCTTCTTCCTCAGAACTCAAATAAAGATGAGATTTCTTTTTTAAAGAAATGTTAACTGAAATTTCCTCTCTTTCTCTTTCTTCTGATAATCCCGCTCTCTTTCTTTTTCTTTTGACCTAACTTGATTTTTTTACCTAACTTGATTCTTTAGCTCACACAATATTAAAGTAAACTCATTAAATGCCTCTGTGTTTACAAATGATGTAAAAAACATTTTTAACTTCAGACTTTCTCAGGTTATGTTTTATTTGGGCCCTATACTTAGGAGCCAATTTTCTCCAATCCTCTTCCTTATCATTAGAGGTTTGTAAAGTTATTACTGATGGTTCCTTCAGAAAATTTTCTACACTGAAATCCTCCATTTTGTCCTAACTTCGCACAACTTAAACTAAGATCAAATCAGTTACTGATATTTCATAAAAGTTCTTTAATATCAACTTCATAAAAAAATTTAAAATAACTCCAAGGACAGGACTCCATTTTCTGTTATGCCATCACTCTTCATAACCAAAAAAATTCTACTAGTTAAATAACAGGTGAGGTTGGTAATGATGCCGTAGAGAAGCAAACCCAAGTTAATTTTCCTTGCATCTTATTCATGTTCATATTTTCACTTCTGCATCACTACTACTACTACTTAGCTGTCACTCTGACTCAAGTATGACAATCATCCAGCTATGATACAATGATATGAGTTATTAAGGATATCACCTAGGTTGGTGGGTTTTAAGGCGACTAAAGAGGCCGATACGTGACCGGCAGGATCGTTCACAGATAACACCGGTCTACAAAAAAATATTTTTTTTTCTGGCATGAAACCTTTTAACTGTTTTTTACTAACTTTAAGGTGCTGAATCCAAATCTGATCTCAGATTTGCTCCATCACGTAACGTGCCAGAATTTACTGAGCTACCAGAGATTGAGGATATAGACCGGAATTCACCTGTTTCTACTGATGAAGATGAAGAGACTGATCTTTTCAAGCCATCTGGTGAAGATTGTGAAAAGCCAACGTTGTTTACTCAGTCAGAATTGAATGATCTGGTCAGAGATCTAAATTTGCTAAAACAGTCTGCTGAATTCTTAGCTTCCAGGCTTCAAGAGAAACGACTCTTAAAACCTGGCACGAGTGTCCCCTTTTATCGCAACAGAGAAGAGCAACTGCGGAAGTACTTTCATTCATATGACCAGCTTGTTTTTTGTAATGATGTAGAAGGACTTCTTCTCTCCATGGGACTACCAGCATATGATAGTAAGGATTGGAGACTTTTTATTGACAGTTCTAAAAGGAGCTTGAGATGTGTTCTTCTTCAAAACGGAAACAAGTATGGTTCAATTCCAATCGGACATTCTGTACAAATTAAAGAAGAGTATGAAAACATTAAGACTGTTCTAGAGAGGTTGCAATACCATGCTCATGAATGGTTAATTTGTGTGGACTTGAAAATGGTAAACTTTCTATTGGGCCAGCAAGGAGGGTACACAAAATACCCCTGTTTTCTGTGCTACTGGGACAGCAGGGCTACAGCAGACCATTGGGTGAAAAAGAATTGGCCACCAAGACATAGTTTGACGCCTGGTGACAAGAATATCATTTACGATCCTCTGGTTGACAGGAAAAACATTGTCCTTCCTCCTCTGCACATAAAACTTGGTATCATGAAGCAATTCGTCAAGGCTCTTGATCATAGTGGAGAGTGTTTCAGATATATATGCTCAACCTTTCCAAGTCTTAGCGACGAGAAGAAAAAGGCAGGGATTTTTGATGGACCTCAAATAAGAACACTACTCAGAGATCCACACTTCCTTGCAACAATGACTGAGGCACAGGCAAGAACTTGGAATGCTTTCTCTAATGTGGTGCGGAACTTCTTAGGGAACAAGAAAGCGGACAACTATCAAGAAATTGTGGAAGAGCTGCTCTTGAGTTTACAAGCACTTGGATGCAGAATGAGTATCAAGGTTCACTACTTACACAGTCACTTGGACGAGTTTCCAGAAAATCTGGGAGAAGTGAGCGAGGAGCAAGGGGAGCGCTTTCATCAAGACATTAAAGTAATGGAAGAACGTTACCAAGGTCGATGGGACTCGAACATGATGGCGGACTACTGCTGGAGTTTGATGAGAGACATTCCAGAAGCTGTACATAAGAGATCGGCCAAAAAGAGGAAGTTTATGTAACTGTAACTTGATCTTAATACTTGCACTATTTCTACCGTACATTAATTGTTTTTTTTTCACCCTTCAATGTTACATTTAAATATTATATGTGCATTAACTTTCCAATTTGATATTAACAATTTTTGGTTATAGAAAAATACAAATTATATTGCTGAAAAAATTTATGTATACATGTTTAAACTGTCAATTTTGATCCAAAAGTTTACGTTTCCCAGCAAAAGTGCAATATGGTATATCTCAAAAACCTGAAGTCAGACTAAAACCAAAGTCATATTTGGATTCTGCACCACAAATTTACTTAAAATCAGTTTAAAAACCTTGTGCCAGAAAAATTGTGTTGACCGGTGTAATGCACATGTGGATGATTCCATCTAGTGCGGGAGGGGCAGCGTCTTTCCGGCGCTGGCGCTTGTCTGCCTCAGTTTGCAATCTGGCTAATTCGAAAGTATTGACACCTTTTCGTGTGGTGATCCTCCAAGCCTCACGGTGTGGAATCAACTTCTCCCAGGTGAGGGGTCGGTTTAAAGCTTTTTTAGGTTTGTCTTAAGACTGTCCTTATACCTTATCAATTGCCCGCCAGAGTTACTTTTACTATTCGATAGATGACTGTAAAGTTGTTGCCTTGGCAGTCTACTGTCGTCCATGCGGATTGCATGGCCACTCCAACGTAGTTGTACATGGATACTGGCCGCCTCGATGCTCTTACTGTACAGTTGGTGTTAGCGAGAATACTGGCAATTGTTCTCTTGTCGTCCCACCGAAGTCGGAAAATGGAACGTGGACTACGTTGGTGAAAGTTTTCAAGTGCTTTGGGATTCCTCCTGCATGCAACCTATGTCTCACTGCCATATAGCACGGTGAGGAAGACCACTGCTCGATATACGTACTACTTTGAGGATAATTTCAGCTTCCCACAGCTGAAGACACGGGTACTGAGTCTGCCAAAGGCTTGAGATGCACACCTAATCTGATGTTGAATCTCTT
>CAUDMG010003760.1:0-11900 GCA_958450375.1 Homarus gammarus
GAGATAATGTGTGAGTGTTGGTGGTGGTGGTGGTTGTACTGAGATAATGTGTGAGTGTTGGTGGTGGTGGTGGTTGTACTGAGATAATGTGTGAGTGTTGGTGGTGGTGGTTGTACTGAGAATGTGTGAGTGTTGGTGGTGGTGGTGGTTGTACTGAGATAATGTGTGAGTGTTGGTGGTGGTGGATGTACGGAGATAATGTGTGAGTGTTGGTGGTGGTGGTTGTACTGAGACAATGTGTGAGTGTTGGTGGTGGTGGTGGTTGTACTCAGATAATGTGTGAGTGTTGGTGGTGGTGGATGTACGGAGATAATGTGTGAGTCTTGGTGGTGGTGGTTGTACTGAGAATGTGTGAGTGTTGGTGGTGGTGGTGGTGGTGGTTGTACTGAGCTAATGTGTGAGTGTTGGTGGTGGTGGTGTTGGTCGTTGTACGGAGATAATGTGTGAGTGTTTTCTGGTGGTGGTTGTTGTACGGAGATAATGTGTGCGTGTTGGTGGTGGTGGTGGTTGTACTGAGATATTGTGTGAGTGTTGGTGGTGGTGGTTGTACTGAGATATGTGTGAGTGTTGGTGGTGGTGGTTGTACTGAGATAATGTGTGAGTGTTGGTGGTGGTGGTGGTTGTACTGAGATAATGTGTGAGTGTTGGTGGTGGTGGTGGTTGTACTGAGATAATGTGTGAGTGTTGGTGGTGGTGGTGGTTGTACTGAGATAATGTGTGAGTGTTGGTGGTGGTGGTGGTGTACTGAGATAATGTGTGAGTGTTGGTGGTGGTGGTTGTACTGAGATAATGTGTGAGTGGTGGTGGTGTGTTGTACTGAGATAATGTGTGAGTGTTGGTGGTGGTGGTTGTACTGAGATAATGTGTGAGTGTTGGTGGTGGTGGTTGTACTGAGATAATGTGTGAGTGTTGGTGGTGGTGGTTGTACTGAGATAATGTGTGAGTGTTGGTGGTGGTTGTACTGAGATAATGTGTGAGTGTTGGTGGTGGTGGTGGTTGTACTGAGATAATGTGTGAGTGTTGGTGGTGGTGGTGGTTGTACTGAGATAATGTGTGAGTGTTGGTGGTGGTGGTTGTACTGAGATAATGTGTGAGTGTTGGTGGTGGTGGTGGTTGTACTGAGATAATGTGTGAGTGTTGGTGGTGGTGGTTGTACGGAGATAATGTGTGAGTGTTGGTGGTGGTGGTTGTACTGAGATAATGTGTGAGTGTGGTGGTGGTGGTGGTTGTACTGAGATAATGTGTGAGTGTTGGTGGTGGTGGTGGTTGTACGGAGATAATGTGTGAGTGTTGGTGGTGGTGGTTGTACGGAGATAATGTGTGAGTGTTGGTGGTGGTGGTGGTTGTACTGAGATAATGTGTGAGTGTTGGTGGTGGTGGTGGTTGTACTGAGATAATGTGTGAGTGTGTGGTGGTGGTGGTTGTACTGAGATAATGTGTGAGTGTTGGTGGTTGTGGTGGTTGTACTGAGATAATGTGTGAATGTTGGTGGTGGTGGTGGTTGTACGGAGATAATGTGTGAGTGTTGGTGGTGGTGGTTGTACTGAGATAATGTGTGAGTGTTGGTGGTGGTGGTTGTACTGAGATAATGTGTGAGTGTTGGTGGTGGTGGTGGTTGTACGGAGATAATGTGTGAGTGTGTGGTGGTGGTGGTTGTACGGAGATAATGTGTGAGTGTTGGTGGTGGTGGTGGTTGTACTGAGATAATGTGTGAGTGTTGGTGGTGGTGGTGGTTGTACTGAGATAATGTGTGAGTGTGGTGGTGGTGGTGGTTGTACTGAGATAATGTGTGAGTGTTGGTGGTGGTGGTTGTACTGAGATAATGTGTGAGTGTTGGTGGTGGTGGTGGTTGTACTGAGATAATGTGTGAGTGTTGGTGGTGGTGATGGTGGTGGTTGTACTGAGATAATGTGTGAGTGTTGGTGGTGGTGGTTGTACGGAGATAATGTGTGAGTGTTGGTGGTGGTGGTTGTACTGAGATAATGTGTGAGTGTTGGTGGTGGTGGTGGTTGTACTGAGATAATGTGTGAGTGTTGGTGGTGGTGGTTGTACTGAGATAATGTGTGAGTGTTGGTGGTGGTGGTTGTACGGAGATAATGTGTGAGTGTTGGTGGTGGTGGTTGTACTGAGAATGTGTGAGTGTTGGTGGTGGTGGTGGTGGTTGTACTGAGATAATGTGTGAGTGTTGGTGGTGGTGGTTGTACGGAGATAATGTGTGAGTGTTGGTGGTGGTGGTGGTTGTACTGAGATAATGTGTGAGTGTTGGTGGTGGTGGTTGTACTGAGATAATGTGTGAGTGTTGGTGGTGGTGGTGGTTGTACTGAGATAATGTGTGAGTGTTGGTGGTGGTGGTGGTTGTACGGAGATAATGTGTGAGTGTTGGTGGTGGTGGTTGTACTGAGATATGTGTGAGTGTTGGTGGTGGTGGTGGTTGTACTGAGATAATGTGTGAGTGTTGGTGGTGGTGGTGGTTGTACTGAGATAATGTGTGAGTGTTGGTGGTGGTGGTTGTACTGAGATAATGTGTGAGTGTTGGTGGTGGTGGTTGTACTGAGATAATGTGTGAGTGTTGGTGGTGGTGGTGGTGGTTGTACGGAGATAATGTGTGAGTGTTGGTGGTGGTGGTTGTACTGAGATAATGTGTGAGTGTTGGTGGTGGTGGTTGTACTGAGATAATGTGTGAGTGTTGGTGGTGGTGGTTGTACTGAGATAATGTGTGAGTGTTGGTGGTGGTGGTTGTACTGAGATAATGTGTGAGTGTTGGTGGTGGTGGTTGTACTGAGATAATGTGTGAGTGTTGGTGGTGGTGGTGGTTGTACTGAGATAATGTGTGAGTGTTGGTGGTGGTGGTTGTACTGAGATAATGTGTGAGTGTTGGTGGTGGTGGTTGTACTGAGATAATGTGTGAGTGTTGGTGGTGGTGGTTGTACTGAGATAATGTGTGAGTGTTGGTGGTGGTGGTTGTACTGAGATAATGTGTGAGTGTTGGTGGTGGTGGTTGTACGGAGATAATGTGTGAGTGTTGGTGGTGGTGGTGGTTGTACTGAGATAATGTGTGAGTGTTGGTGGTGGTGTGGTTGTACTGAGATAATGTGTGAGTGTTGGTGGTGGTGGTTGTACGGAGATAATGTGTGAGTGTTGGTGGTGGTGGTTGTACTGAGATAATGTGTGAGTGTTGGTGGTGGTGGTGGTTGTACTGAGATAATGTGTGAGTGTTGGTGGTGGTGGTTGTACTGAGATAATGTGTGAGTGTTGGTGGTGGTGGTGGTTGTACTGAGATAATGTGTGAGTGTTGGTGGTGGTGGTTGTACGGAGATAATGTGTGAGTGTTGGTGGTGGTGGTTGTACTGAGATAATGTGTGAGTGTTGGTGGTGGTGGTGGTTGTACTGAGATAATGTGTGAGTGTTGGTGGTGGTGGTGGTTGTACTGAGATAATGTGTGAGTGTTGTGGTGGTGGTGGTTGTACGGAGATAATGTGTGAGTGTTGGTGGTGGTGGTGGTTGTACTGAGATAATGTGTGAGTGTTGGTGGTGGTGGTTGTACGGAGATAATGTGTGAGTGTTGGTGGTGGTGGTGGTTGTACTGAGATAATGTGTGAGTGTTGGTGGTGGTGGTGGTTGTACTGAGATAATGTGTGAGTGTTGGTGGTGGTGGTTGTACTGAGATAATGTGTGAGTGTTGGTGGTGGTGGTTGTACTGAGATAATGTGTGAGTGTTGGTGGTGGTGGTGGTTGTACGGAGATAATGTGTGAGTGTTGGTGGTGGTGGTTGTACTGAGATAATGTGTGAGTGTTGGTGGTGGTTGTACTGAGATAATGTGTGAGTGTTGGTGGTGGTGGTGGTTGTACGGAGATAATGTGTGAGTGTTGGTGGTGGTGGTGGTGGTTGTACTGAGATAATGTGTGAGTGTTGGTGGTGGTACTGGTTGTACGGAGATAATGTGTGAGTGTTGGTGGTGGTGGTTGTACGGAGATAATGTGTGAGTGTTGGTGGTGGTGGTGGTTGTACTGAGATAATGTGTGAGTGTTGGTGGTGGTGGTTGTACTGAGATAATGTGTGAGTGTTGGTGGTGGTGGTTGTACGGAGATAATGTGTGAGTGTTGGTGGTGGTGGTTGTACTGAGATAATGTGTGAGTGTTGGTGGTGGTGGTTGTACTGAGATAATGTGTGAGTGTTGGTGGTGGTGGTTGTACGGAGATAATGTGTGAGTGTTGTGGTGGTGGTGGTTGTACTGAGATAATGTGTGAGTGGTGTTGGTGGTGGTGGTGTTGTACTGAGATAATGTGTGAGTGTTGGTGGTGGTTGTACTGAGATAATGTGTGAGTGTTGGTGGTGGTGGTTGTACGGAGATAATGTGTGAGTGTGGTGGTGGTGGTGGTTGTACTGAGATAATGTGTGAGTGTTGTGGTGGTGGTGGTTGTACTGAGATAATGTGTGAATGTTTGTGGTGGTGGTGGTTGTACGGAGATAATGTGTGAGTGTGGTGGTGGTGGTGGTTGTACGGAGATAATGTGTGAGTGTTGGTGGTGGTGGTTGTACGGAGATAATGTGTGAGTGTTGTGTGGTGGTGGTGGTTGTACTGAGATAATGTGTGAGTGTTGGTGGTGGTGGTTGTACTGAGATAATGTGTGAGTGTTGGTGGTGGTGGTGGTTGTACGAGATAATGTGTGAGTGTTGGTGGTGGTGGTTGTACTGAGATAATGTGTGAGTGTTGGTGGTGGTGGTGGTTGTACGGAGATAATGTGTGAGTGTTGTGGTGGTGGTTGTACTGAGATATGTGTGAGTGTTGGTGGTGGTGGTGGTTGTACTGAGATAATGTGTGAGTGTTGGTGGTGGTTGTACTGAGATATGTGTGGTGGTGGTGGTGATGGTTGTACGGAGATAATGTGTGAGTGTTGGTGGTGGTGGTTGTGCTGAAATAATGTGTGAGTGATGATGGTGGTGGTACTGAGATAATGTGTGAGTGTTGGTGGTGGTGGTGGTGGTGATGGTTGTACGGAGATAATGTGTGAGTGTTGGTGGTGGTGGTTGTACTGAAATAATGTGTGAGTGTTGGTGGTGGTACTGGATGTACGGAGATAATGTGTGAGTGTTGGTGGTGGTGGATGTACGGAGATAATGTGTGAGTATTGGTGGTGGTGGTTGTACTGAGAATGTGTGAGTGTTGGTGGTGGTGGTGGTGGTTGTACTGAGATAATGTGTGAGTGTTGGTGGTGGTGGTTGTACTGAGAATGTGTGAGTGTTGGTGGTGGTGGTGGTGGTGGTTGTACTGAGATAATGTGTGAGTGTTGGTGGTGGTGGATGTACGGAGATAATGTGTGGGTGTTGGTGGTGGTGGTTGTACTGAGACAATGTGTGAGTGTTGGTGGTGGTGGTGGTGGTGGTTGTACTGAGATAATGTGTGAGTGTTGGTGGTGGTGGATTTAAGGAGATAATGTGTGAGTGTTGGTGGTGGTGGTTGTACTGAGAATGTGTGAGTGTTGGTGGTGGTGGTGGTGGTTGTACTGAGACAATGTGTGAGTGTTGGTGGTGGTGGTGGTGGTGGTGATTGTACTGAGATAATGTGTGAGTGTGGGTGGTGGTGGATTTAAGGAGATAATGTGTGAGTGTTGGTGGTGGTGGTTGTACTGAGAATGTGTGAGTGTTGGTGGTGGTGGTGGTGGTTGTACTGAGACAATGTGTGAGTGTTGGTGGTGGTGGTGGTTGTACTCAGATAATGTGTGAGTGTTGGTGGTGGTGGATGTACGGAGATAATGTGTGAGTGTTGGTGGTGGTGGTGGTGGTTGTACTGAGATAATGTGTGAGTGTTGGTGGTGGTGGTTGTACGGAGATAATGTGTGAGTGTTGGTGGTGGTGGTTGTACGGAGATAATGTGTGAGTGTTGGTGGTGGTGGTGGTGGTTGTACTGAGATAATGTGTGAGTGTTGGTGGTGGTGGTGGATGTACGGAGATAATGTGTGAGTGTTGGTGGTGGTGGTTGTACTGAGACAATGTGTGAGTGTTGGTGGTGGTGGTGGTTGTACTGAGATAATGTGTGAGTGTTGGTGGTGGTGGTGGTTGTACTGAGATAATGTGTGAGTGTTGGTGGTGGTGGTTGTACTGAGATAATGTGTGAGTGTTGGTGGTGGTGGTTGTACTGAGATAATGTGTGAGTGTTGGTGGTGGTGGTGGTTGTACGGAGATAATGTGTGAGTGGTGGTGGTGGTTGTACTCTGATAATGTGTGAGTGTTGGTGGTGGTGGTTGTACTGAGATAATGTGAGTGTTGGTGGTGGTGGTGGTTGTACTGAGATAATGTGTGAGTGGTGGTGGTGGTTGTACTGAGATAATGTGTGAGTGTTGGTGGTGGTTGTACTGGGATAATGTGCGAGTGTTGGTGGTGGTGGTAGTTGTACGGAGATCATGTGTGAGTGTTGGTGTTGGAGGTGGTTGTGGTGGTGGTTGTACCGAGATAATGTGTGAGTGTTGGTGGTGGTACTGGATGTACGGAGATAATGTGTGAGTGTTGGTGGTGGTGGATGTACGGAGATAATGTGTGAGTGTTGGTGGTGGTGGTGGTGGTTGTACTGAGACAATGTGTGAGTGGTGGTGGTGGTTGTACTGAGATAATGTGTGAGTGTTGTTGGTGGTGGATTTAAGGAGATAATGTGTGAGTGTTGGTGGTGGTGGTTGTACTGAGAATGTGTGAGTGTTGGTGGTGGTGGTTGCACTGAGATAATGTGTGAGTGTTGGTGGTGGTGGATGTACGGAGATAATGTGTGAGTGTTGGTGGTGGTGGTGGTTGTACTGAGATAATGTGTGAGTGGAGTTGGTTGCGGTGGTTGAACTGAGATAATGTGTGAGTGTTGGTGGTGGTTGTACTGAGATAATGTGTGAGTGTTGGTGGTGGTGGTAGTTGTACGGAGATAATGTGTGAGTGGTGGAGGTGGTTGTGGTGGTGGTTGTACTGAGATAATGTGTGAGTGTTGCTGGTGGTGGTGGTTGTACTGAGATAATGTGTGAGTGTTGGTGGTGGTGGTGGTTGCACGGAGATAATGTGTGAGTGCTGGTGGTGGTACTGGTTGTACGGAGATAATGTGTGAGTGTTGGTGGTGGTGGATGTACGGAGATAATGTGTGAGTGTTGGTGGTGGTGGTGGTTGTACTGAGACAATGTGTGAGTGTTGGTGGTGGTGGTGGATGTATGGAGATAATGTGTGAGTGTTGGTGGTGGTGGTTGTACTGAGACAATGTGTGAGTGTTGGTGGTGGTGGTGGTTGTACTGAGATAATGTGTGAGTGGAGTTGGTGGTGGTGGTTGTACTGAGATAATGTGGGAGTGTTGGTGGTGGTTGTACTGAGATAATGTGTGAGTGTTGGTGGTGGTGGTAGTTGTACGGAGATCATGTGTGAGTGTTGGTGGTGGAGGTGGTTGTGGTGGTGGTTGTACCGAGATAATGTGTGAGTGTTGGTGGTGGTGGTGGTTGTACGGAGATAATGTGTGAGTGTTGGTGGTGGTGGATGTACGGAGATAATGTGTGAGTGTTGGTGGTGGTGGTGGTGGTTGTACTGAGACAATGTGTGAGTGTTGGTGGTGGTGGTGGTTGTACTGAGATAAGGTGTGAGTGTTGGTGGTGGTGGATTTAAGGAGATAATGTGTGAGTGTTGGTGGTGATGGTTGTACTGAGAATGTGTGATTGTTGGTGGTGGTGGTGGTGGTTGTACTGAGATAATGTGTGAGTGTTGGTGGTGGTGGTTGTACTGAGAATGTGTGAGTGTTGGTGGTGGTGGTGGTGGTTGTACTGAGATAATGTGTGAGTGTTGGTGGTGGTGGTTGTACTGAGAATGTGTGAGTGTTGGTGGTGGTGGATGTTCGGAGATAATGTGTGGGTGTTGGTGGTGGTGGTTGTACTGAGACAATGTGTGAGTGTTGGTGGTGGTGGTGGTGGTTGTACTGAGATAATGTGTGAGTGTTGGTGGTGGTGGTGGTTGTACTGAGATAATGTGTGAGTGTTGGTGGTGGTGGTTGTACTGAGAATGTGTGAGTGTTGGTGGTGGTGGATGTACGGAGATAATGTGTGGGTGTTGGTGGTGGTGGTTGTACTGAGACAATGTGTGAGTGTTGGTGGTGGTGGTGGTGGTTGTACTGAGATAATGTGTGAGTGTTGGTGGTGGTGGTGGTTGTACTGAGATAATGTGTGAGTGTTGGTGGTGGTGGTTGTACTGAGAATGTGTGAGTGTTGGTGGTGGTGGATGTAATAATAATAATAATAATAATAATTAACGGTTTATTGAAAGAGCTTGGCAGCCAAAAGGCTGAAAATATACAGTTACATATTTGGGGAATGGGTTGCGAATTACAAATAATATACAAGTAACATAAGTGACACAAATAAGACATATAATAACTTAGATGGGGAAAAGCTCAGACTACAGTTCATTTCAACATAGTGACAGTGTAAGGAGCAGTGTTTACTGGGAGTGAATACACTGATTTATTACAAGTTATTGATAATTTTTACAATGGTTGGGACTGGGCTGTTCTTATAGCGATCAGTTCGTGCACGTATGGGCTGGATGCGGTTGTGGTGTCGAACAGCAATTCTCGGACAAGGGATCTCAGGTGGTAGTAGGAGCCGGTGTCGGGGATGGTGTAGAAGCTTCTTACCAAATTTGCAGATGAGGTCGTGGTGATGGTCAGTGAGAGTCGAAAGGGTCAGTGTGTTGAGCGCTTCTTGATATGTGGAGTAGGAAGGGGAGAGAATAATCTTGCATGCCCTCTTTTGCACTTTTTCTAGGTGTTTACGTTGTGTGGCATTTAGGGAGGAAGACCAGGTGGGGGAGGCATAGGTGAGCTTGGGAAGTATGAATGTTGTGTAAACACTGAGGAGCTCGTGTGCAGGAACTCCGAGGGACTTGAGTCGGCGGAGGAGGTGGAGACGGAAACTGGAGGATTTGACAACTTCACTGACGTGTGGTTTCCAATTTAGTTTGTTGTCTATGGTGACGCCGAGGAGCTTCGTGGAATCTACAACCTGGAGTGTGTTCGGACCTAGAGTAATGGAAGGAGGTGGGACAATGTCGGAGGAGAGGTTGATGTGCATAACCATGGTCTTGGTATGGTTGATGGTGACATGGTTGTTGGTGGCCCAGTTTTGGAGACTGTTCAATAAATCCTGAAGGGCGGTATAGTTGGGAGCAGAATTGTTGACGCTGATCCCAATGGTGGAGTCGTCGACATATTTCCAGCGAGCAGGGGTTTCTCTTAGGGCATCATTGATGAGCATAAGGAAGCAGAGTGGTCCCATCTTGGTGCCTTGGGGGACGCCACAGGTGAGTGACTGAAAGGTGGAGACAGCCCCTCGGAAGCGTACAGCTTGGCGTCGGTCACTGAGGAAGTCTGTAAGCCATGGTATGAGACTTCTCCGAAGCCCGAGGTCAATAGCTTTGTTGATGATTATATTGTGGTCGACTAGGTCGAACGCTTTAGTGAAATCAATGAAGGCGACAGCTACAGACGTTTTTCGTTTCTCGAGATGGCGGTATATGTAATCGAGAAAGCTGACAAGACAGTGGGTGGTGGAGGAAGTTTTCATGTTGCCAAATTGCTGAGGGTCTACGACTCCTGCAATATCAGCATAAGCCCAGTCGAACACAAAACTTTCACAGATTAGGCTGGGTATTGGGGTGATTGCAATAGGTCGTAGCTGATTTAAGGATTGTGGGCTGGTTGACTTGGGCACTGGTGATACATAAGAGGTCTTCCAGTCAGCTGGGCATCTGGCTTGACTGAGAGAAGCATTGATGATGGAGCAGAGGGGTGTAGCAAGCTCCGGGGAGAACTCCTTGAAGAGTTTCATTGGTAAGTCAATGGGGGTGGTAGAGCGTTTTAATTTTAGTTTGTCCAGGCGTTTTGCTACGTCAAATTCTTCTACTAAGTCAGTGGGAAGGGGGGCTGGTAGGTAAGCAGGGAGAGTGGTTGTGTCAAGCCGTGGGAGCGTCTGGCATATAGTAGCGAAATGGTTATTTGTTTGCTCAGCTGCGTCAACATTAGTGAGATGGCTAAGGAAGGGGAGGGGGTGTGTCTTATTGTTTAGTCCACAGAGTTCTTTAAGCTTACCATACCATTGACTGATGTTGGTCTGCTTCAGGTGTTGTAATTTGGTTGGGTAGTGGGACTTCTTTGCAGTGCGTATTTCGCGGATGACTCGGTTGCGAAGTGACCTGTAGCGGATGTGGTCATTGAGATGAAAGGCTCTGTCTCTCTGTTGCATAAGTCTTTTGATCCGAGGTGTGATCCAGGGCAAGTCAGCTGGGTGAGATCTGACGGACTTCTCGGGGAAGAAGTGGTGGTGAGCTTCCGTGGTGGTGTTGGTATAATTTATCCATTTGGTTTCCACGTCATCCACGCTAAGTACTTCAGTCCAGGGATGGTGAACTATCCACTGCCCGAAGAGGCGCACTGCAGAGTCAGTAATCGGCCTGTAGGTCTTGATGTAGGGTCTCTGTACTTGGGTGGGAGTGGCAGCTGGGGACCAGAGCTCTGATAAGTGTGTGCTACACCCGATAGGAGGCATTGGTTGAGGTGGTTGGTACTGGTCCGCTAAGTCGGTTAAGATAAGGTCAAGGGTATTTTGACCGTGTGTGGGGAAGGTCACAACCTGTGATAGTGATAGCTGGTCCTGGATATCAGTGGTGTCAATTTCATTTAAATCCCCACATAATACTAACTTGGCACATGGGTACCTAACTCTGAGGTGGTCTGAGGTGGTGATGAGATGATTGATAAGAGTGTCTCTGGTGGGTGATCGAGGCGGATGGTATGCCACACAGATTATAATGGAAGCAGTGTTGCGTGGGTGGGCCCTTAGCACGACACGTACCCATAATGCTTCCACATCTGCTGGGACTTGAACATCCAGGCGTGACGGGCGTAGGTCATCTTGACAGAAGAGGGCAACGCCCCCTCCGCGTCTTTGTGAACGGAGGTGATGAAAGAGTTGATATCCCTCAATATGACACGTTTCAGGCACAATTTGCCAAGCCTCACATATGGCAACGACGCTCGCGGCGGTTGACCTGACTGTAGTTGCCAGCTCGTCGAACTTGTTAGCTAGGGAGGTGACGTTGGATAGCAGTAAAGACGGGAGATCATACCATATCCTTGGAACTTCAGTGTGGTGGTATGGTCTGTCAGGGGTGGGTTTCTCCGGTTTCCTAGTGGAGGTTACGGTTCTAATGGGCTTATGTGCATGACGGCCTTGTCTACGGCTCCGAGCGTGAAATATTTTCAGAGACTTGAGTCGCGCGATAACACTGCCATCAGGATAACCGTTCCCACGCTTTAGATGGTACAGAGTGCGTCGGGAGTAAGTGATTGGTGGCCATCTGTTGAAATCTGTTGTGGGCGGACGGAAGTGTTTGTCACTGGCGGCACTTTGAGGGACACTGACACTGGTAGACATCTGTTAATATTTGTCAGTCGTAAAGACCGTGGGTCTTTGTCCCTGGTGCTTGGGGTCGCCGACACAGTTTTCACGATATATGTAAACACCGCGGTGGTCCTTGTCACTGGCACTTTAAAGGTGACCGATAAAGTGCCCACTGTCTGACTTTTCCTTGGGGTGCACTATCGAGCACTGCATGATAATCACTTATTGCACTGATGACTAGAATGCTTTGCCGAGAAAGTTCCTTAAGTGCACTATAGGAACACTGCTCCGTAATCAATCGTTCACTAATCACTAGAATGTTTTGCTGAATCGATCCTGGTGTAGTAAGGCTGGTAGGTCGTTGGGGTATAGCAGGGGGAGTGGGCACGGCCAAACAGACTCGGCCTGGCTGCTAAAACCGGGAGCGCCTTCGGGGCACGTCCTGTCTCACTGAGGGTTGACAAGTGTGTACGGAGATAATGTGTGGTTGT
>CAUDMG010003761.1:0-116270 GCA_958450375.1 Homarus gammarus
NCTCACCGTTTATCTCTAACTAGTTTCTGTTTCCTCTTCTTTTTTTCTTCTATTTACTCATCTTTCATTCTTTACTAATCCAAACAACATTAAAAAATACAGTAGGCTAAGAGAAAAAGTGGGGGAAGGAGGAGGGAACCGTACGATAACTGCAATCGTCCAGCCGGCAGACAGGGGACAGTGACATCTTTTGCCAGCATAAATAAAATCGTTAATTAATGCCTTCCTAATGAAACCATCTACATGGGACCAGGTTTGTTTCACTCTACGAATTTTTTGCGATTTTTCCACCAAGTTTGATGAAAAACGATTGTGCCGTTTCGGCTGCCCAGAACAGATACACACACGGCTAGTCCTATTGTATATTTGATATGACCTCCGCACTCTTATTCCTTACACTTCTAGATATAAAAACAAATACTCTCTTTGCCATATTTCGAACATTAACTCACTGTTTTCTAGGTCGCAGGTCCGGGCTTACATGTACCCTTAAGTCTCTTTCACAAGTCGACTTCTCTAGGTTGATGTTATTACGTCTGTATACAATGACAGTATTGTATTTGTTCTTCGAATATTAAGCATGCTGCATTTGCTGGTGTTGAATTTCATTTGCCATTTTCTGATTACTCCTGCAGTTTATTTAAATCCTCCTGTAGTGCATATGCATCCTGTCCTGAATTAATCTGCCGCTCTATTTTGGAGTCATCCGCAAACTTCCTTATGTCACTGCTGATCCCAGTATCTAGATCGTTTATGTAGATTTGTAGATTATGAACAAGAGTTTGCCCAGTACTAATCCCTGGGGAACCCCACTCAGATTTAACACCATCTGCGCTGTCCCTCTGTGTTCTATCGGTGAGCCATGATTTGATCCAATTTACAACTTTCCCCTCGATACCATGAGCCTTAACTTTTCTCAGAAGCCTCTGACGAGGTAGTCTGTCAAAAATTTTGCTTAATTCTAAGTAAATAACATCGTAATTTTCGTCATTATCTACTACCTCGAAGACTTTCCTGAGAAACGTCAGTTGATTTGTTAGACAAAATTTTCCATTTGTAAATCCATTTTGAGAGTCGTAGATTTTTTTGTTTTTCTCTAAATGCGATCGGATGCTATTTGCTATTATTGATTCAAGAAATTTCCCCACTACTGACGTCAAACTAATCGGCCGGTAATTTGACGCTGATGCTCTGTCTCCCATTTTGAATATGGGTACTACATTTGCCTGTTTCCACAAGTCTGGCACAAATCCCGTGTCTAATGATTTTATAAATAAATTTATGAGGGATCCGCAAATCTGTTCCTTTACCCTCTTTCAAAACTCGAGGGAAAATTTAATCCTGCCCAGGGGAATTTGTCTTCTTTAATTTATTTATCTTCTTAAGAACATCCTCTTTTCTGATGGTGATATTCATTAGTTTCTCTTCTTCATTTCCCCTAAATATCATTTCCACCTCAGGCGTTTCCTCGTGAATATCTTCTGTGAAATCTTATAAAAAGTAGCTGTTTAATGGTTTGCTTATTTTCTCACTATCATCAATCACTTCCCCTCTCTCTGACTTTAAATGCCCCACTTTGTCCTTGACCTTTGTCCTATATACCTGGAAAAATCCCTTGGGATTCTCCTTGGATTCTCTTGCTATCCTGATTTCGTAGTCCTTCTTTGTCTTCCCTCCATTTTCTTAAAATTCCTAGATAGTTCATTATACCTATTTGTGAGATGCTCCTCCCCTCCCTTTAATTTCTTTTAAATTCCTTTCTTTATTCCTATGTCATGTTTAATTTTTTTGGTAATCCACCTTGGCTCATTCTTATTTGACCTAATTTTTCTGTATGGTATATTTTGTTCCTGTGCTTTATGTAGTATACTAGTGAATATGTTATATTCATGATCAATTGTTGTGTCGCCATTGACCTCACCTGTTCATGTCAGGGACTGACCTGACTGTCCTCAGGCGACCTCACCTAGTTACATTTTTAACCCCTCATAATCCGCCGATCGAAAGTCTGGGACTCTGATCATATTGTCATTGTTTTTCGTTTCCCAATTTATGGTGAACCTGATTTCTCTGTGATCACTGTTCCAAGTTTATCCCCAGTTTTGATATCTCTGATAATATTTGTTTTATTTGTTAATACTAGGTCTATTATATTGTCACCTCTAGTAGGTTCTGTAATTAGTTGTTTCAAAAAATTGTCCTGTACTACGTCTAGGAAGTCTTCAGATTCCGAGTCACCTACAATGGGTGACCGGTAATAAAGTCAGAGGAAAAAAAGTCAATTTTGGCTTGGAAAAAAAGTCAGTAAAAAAGAGTCACATTTTCTTTGAACACCTTAGATACTAATCAAAGTAATTAAACAAATAATATTTTAAGTCGCTAATTAACTGACAATACAAGGCAGTAAAACAAAAACATTTACGTCAGTCGTATATTGGCAATATATAACATGTACACATTGAAAACAACATACTGTACATAATGTCATAGCATTATAAATACTCTAAAAAAACCCAGAGTTTATTAAAAACCTTTAAAACAGTTATTTATTGAAGTACTTACACGACATGTACACGTTGAAAACAACTTACATAATAGCATGGCATTACATGTATATTTAGTGTTAATGATAAATATTCCAACCGACGCCACGAAGAAAATCTGTTACAGTCTTGTGATCCTCCCGTCGACCAACACACAAGTTGCGAAGGCGTTCTTGTAGCTGCACATAGCGCTAACGAACTCTTCTTTGAGGTGGGTTGCCACTGTCGCTTCTTCAAGCTGAAACCATTCAATGATGCGCCAGATTGATGGATGGTAGTGACCGACGAGGTTGAACAACTTATTATTCCACCCCTTCACAAATGTTGTTGGTACGAGCATTGTTGTTCATGGTGGCGTCATGCACATTCCATAGGTGTGGGGCGAACATAGGTGAGGTGTGACGCATTCTCAGAGGCATCAGGGCATCACTGGGCATGGCTTTTTTTCTGTGACTTTTTTTCTGTGACTTTTTTCCTGTGACTCTTTTACCTGGATTCCTACAATGTTGTCCCAGTCAATATTTCTGAAGTTGAAAACCCCACAAGGCAGAAGTTGTTGTATTTTACTGCCCTACTCATTTCCCGTCATATTGGTTGAGCTGCTTCTTTCCCAAGACTTGGGCGCCTATAAATCCCTCCCATAATTAGTTTTTCCCTTCCTTCCACAATTTCTACCAATTAAGACTCGGTTCCTATTTCACCCTTTATTGAATAATTAATACAGCATTTTAATGTATCCCTGGCAAAGAGTGCGACCCCATCCGCTTCCTACCTTCCCTGTCCTTGTGAAAAAGGTTGTACCCACTATGTGGTACTCTGATAAAACGTTCTTGCTCGCCAAATTCATCCAAGTTTCAGTGATTGCTATGACGTCTGCATTCTCGGTACATACAACTGCTCTCAGCAAGTCTATTTTATTTCTAACGTTCCTACTGTTTGTATAGTATACATTTAACCTACCCTTCCCTTGTCCTGATTAACCAATTTTACTCCCCAGGACCTGCTTGTTATTTTACTCCCACTAACCCTGACGTCTCTCTACTGGCGAAACTCCACCTTTGAAATGACAATTTCACGCTCCAGGGATGCAGACAACGTCTTTACCCCCGCGCAAGACAAGTGTACTCCGTCACGACTGTACAGGTAGTCGTTGCCATAGAATGGTTGCCAGTTGTCAATGAACGCCCAACCATTGCTTGCACAGTGTTTTTCCAGTCGGCAATTTATAGCATTTGCCCTGGACAGACATTCACTGCCAGCTCCTCTTCTAGGAAAGACACCACATACTATCGAGATCCCTCCCCTATCTCTAACCTTCCCTAGAGCCTCCCTATACCTCTTGAAAAGTTCCTCACTCTTAACCTTTCCTATGTCGTTACCTCCTACGCTAAGACACACTACTGGTTTGGTATCCTCACCCCCTTAAAATCCTATCTATCCTCTCATCTACATGAGCTATCGCAGCCCCCAAGGAAAACACAGCCAAGTCCTACGTTTCCTATCCCTTGCACAAAAAGTCCTATCTGAGAACCTCACCTGGCTGTCCCCAACTACCACGACCTTACCACTGGGTAGGGTTTGAACAACTGCCCTTTTCTCTCCTGGCACCACAACGTCCTGCCTCTTCTCTTCCTCACCAGCTTCATGCAACACTTGGTAGGGGCTACTGCACTCCACACCCTGTTCAGCTTTCCTGAGTCTGACCCTAGCCTCCTTGGACACAACCACTCTTCACGCCTGCTCCTCATGACCCTCCTTCGCAGGTGTCTTGCTAGGCAAGGCACCTACTGTACCTGAAGGAGTTCAGTCCTGAGGGCCTCGTTCTCCCCCTTTCAAAAGTCATGCCATAGCTCAAACTGTGAGAGTGGTAGAGGTAGTTTTGGCAAATCTACATCGACTCTCGATTCTAAGGCGTAGGTTACCTTGGACCACAGTGGATCCTGTAGTTGCTCCGTCCTTAACTGTGATAGGGTGAACGTAGGTATTGGCGTGACTGGAGCTAAACAAATCTAGGTTACTGACGACGGCATTGTCTTTTCCTAGAGATTGTAGCAAGTCAGTTAGGGCAGGCATTGATAGCCTGTCAGGTACAGTTGCTTGGTTGACTCGTGAAAATCTATGACTGATCTCCATCCTCCATATTTCTTGGGGACTAGGAATAGAGGCGAGTTCCATGGTAACGAGAGAGGATGGATTACTTTTTGTTCCATCATTTCTTTTACCATTTGCTGGACTACAACCCTTTGGCAGTAGGGTAGCTGATATGTTGGTATGTAGATCGGGTGAGTGTCCGGTATGAGTGGAATGTGATGGGTTCTCAACGTTGTTTTATCTAGGGCAGGGGTGGGCAATTATTTTGATAGAATGATGGTACACTTCGCGGGCAACAGAATTAATAATGATATAAATGCATAAAATTTGCAAAAAGTAAAGCCTTGTATTTGTATACATAGAATGTAAGGAAAATATTAAGTAACATACATACATATTATGGTTCAATAAATACATCACTTCTTCGCCTGTCTCTTTTATTATTAATAATAATGCTAATAAAAGTACTAATATTAATACTACTAGTAATAATATAGAAGGAACTTGAGCATAAGTTGTAGATATTGACTATGAGGTTACAGTCACTGAATGCCGTATAGATCTGCGGCTCAACTAACTCAAAAGAACATAAGGACATAAGAAAGTGGGATACTGCAGGAGGCCGACTGGCCCATACAGGGCAGATCCCTTTCACACCCATCCCAGCACATGCCTATCCAACTTCGTCTTGAAGCTCCCTAGCGTCCCCGATCCTACTATAGCACTGGGTACCCTATTCCACATATCCACAACTCTATTACCAAACCAGTGCTTGCCTATATCCTTTCTGAATCGGAATTTATCTAATTTAAAGCCATTTGTTCTAGCTATTTCGTTATTACTGAGCTTCAGAACATCTTCCATTTTACCCTTGTTAATCCCACTCACCCACTTGTACACCTCTATCATATCTCCCCTAACTCTACGCCTCTCTAATGAATGCAAGCCTAAGCTTTTCAGTCTTTCTTCATATGTAAGGTTTCTAATATTATGGATCATTTTTGTCATTCTTCTTTGTACTCTCTCCAAAGAATCTATTTCCATTCTATAATAAGGACACCAGAACAAACCGCATAATCCATGTGTGGCCTCACTAATGCTAGGTAAAGTTTCAAGATAACGTCAGCAGTTCTGTTACTCACAGACCTAGATATGAACCCTAGAATCCTGTTTGCCTTGTTGCGAACGCTAATACATTGTTTTCTAGGTTTCAAGTCGTTGCTAACAAATACACCTAGATCTTTTTCACAAACTGAGTTTTCTATTTCCGTGTTACCTAGTTTATACTTAACGTTTGCATTCGTCTTCCCTATCTGTAGTACCTTGCATTTATCAGTATTAAAATTCATTTGCCAGTCTACTGACCACTCATGTAAGGTATCTAGATCTCTTTGAAGGTGTTCAAAGTCACTGTCTGAATTTATCACTCTCCCCATTTTGGTATCATCTGCAAATTTACTAATCCTACTAGTTATGTCTAAATCAAGATCATTAATGAATATAACAAACAGTAGAGGGCCCAATACAGATCCCTGGGGAACTCCGCTTTTGACCGCACCCCAGTCTGACTTTAATCCATTTATGCTAGGATAGCTACTTATGTATTAGGATATTTAATATTAAGGTAATAAAATGGTGGCGAACGTATGGCTATTGGGAGAGGCTGGAGGACAATTAAACAAAAACTAAAAAAATATAGAGGCAAGGTGCAGTATAATTAGTACTTTAAGTACATCTACGTAATAGAACACAATCGATCTTACTGGCTGAAATCCTTCTTCACTTGCGATGTTGTCTTTACTCTTCCCTAGGGAAATGGTGGTAGGGTTGAGTTGGTCAGGTCTGATGAAAGCTAATCTTGCTTCTTCTGGCTTCCCTAGGAAGGTGGTGGTTGGGGAGTCGTCCAGGTCTGACTGTAGCAGTAAGAAGATAAGAATGGAGAAAAGTACAGCGGGCCTATTGGCCCATACTGGGCAGTCCGATTTACAGCCAAACCCTATTGCTCATATACCCATCCAACCTATGTTTGAAGCTATCCAGCGTATTCGAGATAATGATGATATTTGGTAAATGGTTCCACTCGTCCACTACTCTATTTACAAACCAATGCTTACATATTTCGCGCCTAAATCTAAATTTGTCTAATTGAAACCATTGTTACGAGTTCGCCCTTGGTTGGATAGTTTGATTACCTTTGTAATATCCCTTTTGTTTAACCATGACTTCCATTTATACACCTGCATCATATCGCCCCTCACTACGGCTCTCGAGGGAGTGCCAATTAAGATGCTTTAACCTGTCTCTGTACTTAAGGTTTCTAATGCCCGAGATAAGAACATAAGAACATATGGATGGTGGAAGCTGAAGCGGGCCTATTGACCCATACTAGGCAGTCCCATTTACATCCAACCCCTATGGGTCATGTATCCATCCAACCTATGTTTGAAGCTATCTAGTGTATTCGAGTTAATGATGATGCTTGATAACGTGTTCCTTTCAACTACTACTCTATTTCCAAACCATTAATTACCTAATTCGCGCCTAAATCTAAATTTGTCTAATTTAAAGCCAGTGTTACGAGTTCACTTCTGGTTGGACAGTTTGCGTACCTATGATATATTACCTTTGTTAAACCCTGACTTCCATTTATACACACCTATCATATCGCCCCTCACTTTACGTTTCTCGAGGGAGTGCACATTAAGATGCTTTAACCTATCCCTTTACTCAAGGTTCCTAATGTCCGGGATTAGTCTTGTCATTCTCCTCATAATTCTTTCTAGGGATTCTATATCCATTCTGTAATATGGTGACCAGAATTGAACTACGTAATTCAAGTGAGGTCATACAAGTGCAAAATATAGTTTTAGGATAACCTCTCTAGTTTTGTAATTAACACTCCTTTGCATGGACCCAACCAGAGCCCACCCAACCTTCATAGCGAGCGGACGTGCTACGTGTCGCTCCCTGCTCAGTTCAAATTGCTGACCGTTACGACTGTCTGCCTTGTTTTTCACGTTGGGTCCATTCTGACTGCTTTATCATGGAGTTGTACATGGATATTATTATTCGTGTACACTGCACTTCTTCCCTATCCTATCCTTTTGCCTAGAGTCCCTGCTGTTTGGTAACGGCGCGAACCCTGCGGGCAGAGCCTCAAGGTAGGGCCCTCAGAGGGCTGCTGAGTCGAGACAGTAAGGGTGGCAACATTTTCTGTTAGGGATTTGGCAGTGCTTCATAACCTGTCACTGTTAGGTGTTAGGGCTTGGCTAGGCCCCCGTCAGGGAATTGTCTGTTCACCCTACCCCTAGACCCGTCTTTACTCGCCCAGCAAGCGGACAGAAGGAGCGGCATCCATGGGGTTTAGCTGTTGACGTGGACAGATTAGGTAGGATTTTCATGTATGTTACTGATCATGGCCAAAGTGAGAGTGAAGATCTCCGGAACCCCTACCCAGGGGTCCCGGATAGGGCTAAAAAGGCTATTGAGCGACCTAAGGGTGAGAATAAAGAGACTTGTGGATCTGAGAGATGGTTACATGATCTTCACAGAAACAGATGAAGATGCTGATAAACTACTTAAGTCTAGTGCCATGCACAAAATGAAAACTAACGGTTACGAGGTCATTGTTCCACGGGAATACGGCACCAAGCTCACCCTTGTATGTAAGAAGTTAGACAAAGATGCACTTCACTTGAGAACTGAACCTCGGCGAGGTAGGTTCTCCCGGCTCCACTCTCCTTCCTCCCGAGGTACCACGTGACCATGCTCACCTTAGACCAGGCGAGGGTCGTTAGACTGATTCCGGTCAAGCACCCTTCGCGCAAGGAACTCAATCTCCTTGTCATGAGAAAATTTTTTGACCACCTCGGAATCACGGGGGTGACAGGGGTCGTCCGCAGTAAAGGCGGTATCCTTGTCATCACCTCGCGGAGTGGGGACAGGGCCACCAATTGACACCCCTTATGAATATCAATGGAGTCGACGTCCTTTTTGAAGCCTGCCTTCAGGACAACTTGGTTTTGGGAGTCATTTCCCACACTGAGATTGAACATCTCGAAAAGCAAGAACTTGCCGAGCTGATTGGAGATCAGCTCTCAATCGTTAGGAAGCTGACCAGCTCAGCTGCCCTGGTTGGCTTCCCTAAGGAACTTCCTAGCTCCGTTTTACTGGGTTGGGAGAAAATCCCAGTAAAACCATACCAGCAAAGACCAACTCGCTGCTACAAATGCCAGAAGTATGGCCATCTGGCACGGAAGTGTCGTGCTCGGGAGGTGTGTTCGAGCTGCGGGACACCCGGCCACATTGACGCTGACTGCCAGGCGGCCGCCAAGAAGTGCGCAGCTTGTGGTGGCCCTCACTCCTCCTCCGACCGGGAGTGTCCTAAGTGGAGGGAGGAGTGCAGGGTGGCCAAGCTGCGGGCTAAAGAAAAATTGAGCTACAAGGAGGCCCTCCTTGTAGTGAAAAATCAAGAAAAGAAAAACCAAGACAAGAACAACCAAGAAAAGAAAAACCAAGACAAGAACAACCAAGACAAGAACAACCAAGACAAGAACAACCAAGACAAGAACAACCAAGACAAGAACAACCAAGATAAGAACAAGCAAGACAAGAATAACCAAAAAAACCCGATTACATTACACTATCTTTAACACCGTATATTGATGTGTACGAGAATAACCTACCAGAAGACCAGAAAGAAGAAGACCAGAAAGAAGAAGACCAGGAAGAAGAAGATTGGAAAGTGAAAAGCAAGAGAAGAAACAAGAAAAGAAAGAAGTCCAACCAATCAGCTTCGGCCGAAATCGCCTAACGGCGAAGAGGCCAGTAATCCCCAACAACTTTGACTTTGATGCACTGGAAAATAACGCAGAAGAAATAAGAGATGAAATACAAAAGCAAAACAATGTCAAGGTTGTGGAGGTGTATCCTATGTATGCCCATAATATAATCAAGGTTCGCTTTGCAGACACAGCGGATGCAAAAAGAATGAAGGAGAAGGGGCTCTATGCATATGGCACATCCATCTCATCACACCAAATAGAATATGAAAAGTATACGCCCATCCAACAATGTATGAAGTGCTATAAATACAATGACCAAGAACTGCCCCATCAGAGGCTGATTGGACACGGGAGGAGACGGACGTTCTTGCGAGAACTGTGCTCTGTAACGGTTTTTTCCGCCATAGCCCGCTGCATCTTGTGCAATTCCACTTGCCCCTGTTCTTGTTGTTGTTCTTGCCACTGCAAGCCTTAACAATACATTCATCCATTCATCATTCTTTTTAAAAGTGGCTTTGTCACTTTATAATTTTTTGACACCTCACGAGCGCTCAGGATTGACAATCTTAGCATTCCCTCCCCACAGTTAGTGTGAGTGACCCACACAACTGCGAGGGAAGTGCTAACTGTTGTCCTTCCTGACGTGGTTGGAGGGCTTTCTCTCTAACTAAATTTTTTCCAATACTTACCCTGGCCGAGGCACCTGCTGAATTTTTTTTAATTCAGTATTCGTGCTAGAGCCCCCCCAGTGGTGCACACCTCACGGAGTGGGATTGTGTGTTTCCGGTGGGGGTCGGGGAAAACCTGGGCCAATCCAGCAGTGACGTCTGTGATCGTGCAGGCACACCACTGTTCGGGGGTCGTCCTTAAGTACAAGTATTTTTTTTTTTAGCACTTAAGGGCCTTGCATAACCTTAGTGCACTAACATCATATATGTAAAGTTCAACCAAAGTTGTACCCAAGGGGTGGTTCCCAGCCACCCCAACCATGCCCTCTGGGAGGGGAAGCTCCAAGCCCCCCTCTGCTCGTCCAGGCAGGGACAGGCAGAGGTGGGAAGCCAATCATGACCCACGACTGCCACGACCAACGACAAACTCTGACAATGTAACGGTTACCGACAAAACTACGCAACAAAGACCAAACATTCAAGTTTCAACTGAGAAGGCCCGAGTAATCCACTTTCGGACTATTGACACGTCTACCTCCTTTGACAAAATTAATGGCTTCATTATACATAAGGCCATTAAGGATCAGATAGGGGACGTGGAGAAAGTCCGAAAGACAAGAAAAGGCGAACTCCAAGTTACTGTTAAGGACGCTCAGCAAATGAGGGACGCCTTGAATCTTAGAACATTTCATTCAACAACAGTGGAACCATATATCCCAGCTTTTCTCAACACCTGTAAGGCTGTAGTTAATAGCTACGAATTTCAGGGGATGACAAATGACGAAATTAAGTTCCACATGAAAGATCAAGGAGTCGTCGATGCTTTCGTTTTTAATAGAAAGACCACAGACGGTGAACGCAAACGATCAAATACAGCTGTACTGACTTTTGAAGGACTTGTTAGGCCCACTCATGTCTTGGTAGGATATGAGAGGGTCCAGACCAAAACATATATTCCATTTCCAATGCGTTGTTTCAACTGTCAAAGATTTGGACACACTGGTAAGGCCTGCCGTAACACCCAGGTATGCTCCAAGTGTGCTCAAACTGGACACAGGGACGATGACTGTACACAGACGGAGGAAAAATGCTACCACTGTTCCGGTCAGCATGCTGCCTCAGACAGGAAGTGCCCTTCCTACCTGAGGGAGTATGAGATCGGTAAGGTGAGAGCAGAGAATAATTTGGACTACAGGGAGGCTAAGAGGCAGGTGGAGATGTCCTTGCAGACACCAACACCTGGAATGTCCTTTGCATCTGCTGTATCCAAAAATACCTCACCTCCCAAAATGTGCACCATTGGAACCCAGACTGAGACCAGGACCATCTCAACACAGACTGACTTCATAATCCCCGGTTATTCAACCAAAGACGAGAACACTAATACAACCATGACTAATAACGAGACCACAAAACCCAAACCGACTCGCGACCTTACCTACCCTCAAGTAAAGAGGAGGAGAACGCAGTCACTAGAGAACTTGACAAGAGACTCAACACAACCACCAACCTTTCGCATTGTTGAAAGGTCCCTGGGGCAGGGAGCCCCTGCTGAGCAGAGTACTGGCTCTTCGGAGCTGGGAGACTGCTCATCTGATGAGGGGGATTCTTCCCTGGAACAATTTTCCCCCCGATTTACAAGAGGAAAATCTAAAGCCCAAAACGCTGACCATATCAACTCTCAGACTTAAAATTCAGTATCATCCAGTGGAATTGCAGAGGTGCTAGGAATAAAAATGCTCAATTTCATTTACTTATGTCATTATTCCGGCCGGACGTTTTTTGCCTACAAGAGACGCTACTTGCGGGTCACGACGACCCACCTGTATTCGACAACTACACGTCCTACAGGGGAGACAACCTAAGGGGGGTAGCCCTATACATTCGGAGTTCATTCGCCCAGCAAAGAGTCAGTCTGAACTTGAACCTGCAGGCTGTCGCGTGCAGAGTTAAGATTCGGACTGGCTATGTTGCCATCTGTTCACTATACTGTCCTCCGGGCGGGCTCATTGACGATGGTGAGCTTGAGGAGCTATTCAACCAACTGCCAGGAAAGAAAATGATCCTCGGCGACCTCAATGCTCACCATTTGCGGTGGGGCAGTGTCCGGAGTGACGGAAGGGGAGAGCAGGTGGCTGCAGCTATCCTCAACTCCAACTTGTCTCTTCTGAATGACGGTAGTGCGACTCGAGTGGACGAACGATTTGGCACAGCGTCGGCTATAGATCTTTCTATAGTTGACGCTGCCTTGCTATTAGATTGTAAATTTTCTACATACGACGACTCTCTGGGTAGTGACCATTTTCCGATCTGCATTTCTTATGAGTGTGGCGCCCCGACGGCTACTCCCGAGGTGCGCTACAACCTTAGGAAGGCAGACTGGGGGGCATACTCAGAAGCCGTTCGTATAGACACCATTGGACAAGACATCAACACCAAAATTACACACATACAACAAGCTATAATACACGCTGCAGATTTAACAATTCCTAAGACTTCTGCAAAAACCCACAGGCCTGGAGTTCCATGGTGGACACCAGACTGCCGACGAGTTGTCTGTGAGCGAAATAGGAGTTGCCGTTTATTTAATAGAATTCCATCACTTGTAAACTTAATTGAGTATAAAAAAGCTAGAGCCAAGGCTAGGAGAGTTCTCAGGGAGTGTAAGAGAGAGTCTTGGCGGGCGTTCGTCTCCACTATTAACAAGGATACCCCTTCCTCTGAGGTATGGTCCGCTATAAACCGGGTCAGATCCAAAGGAGGAAGGAGTTTTATCCCACAGGTGAGTAGTGGAGGGCGGATTCTCGACGATCCCCAGGCCATTGCCAACACCCTAGGCCAGAAGTTTGCAGATGCCAGTAGCTCCACCAATCATGATCCACGCTTCGGCGTGTTCCGTGATCGTGCCGAGCTCTTGCATCTCGACTTCGAGAATGGGGACGAACAGGGCTACAATCGAGCATTTTCCCCAGAGGAACTTTCCTTTGCTATTAATAAGGGCAAGGGCTCTACTCCTGGACCTGACGGTATACGATACGAGATGATTAAGCACCTTGACCAGGGAGACCTGGACAAATTGCTAGAAGTGTACAATGAGATCTGGACGTCCAGAACGTTTCCAAACTCATGGCACTTTGCCCATGTCGTACCGATCCCGAAGAGGGACAAATGCCCGAATAACACCAACTCATTCCGTCCGATTTCGCTCACAAACTGTCTGTGTAAGGTCATGGAACGTATGATAAAGCGTAGACTAATGTATTTTTTGGAAAGTAACAACTTATTGAATGATCGACAGTGTGGTTTCCGCCAAGGTAGAAGCACACTAGATCATTTAATAAGTCTTGAAACTGACATCTCAAAAGCTCTTTGCAGTAAAGAAACATTAATTGCAGTATTTTTAGACATAGAAAAAGCTTTCGACATGACATGGCGGACTGGCCTCATGATGAAGCTCCACGCCATGGGTCTGAGAGGTAATTTACCAATTTTCATCAGTAATTTTTTGCAAGACCGGACTTTTTCCGTCAAACTAAAAGGTAACGTAAAATCAGACATATTTGTCTTAGAAAATGGAGTTCCACAAGGTAGCGTTTTGGGCCCGATTTTATTTCTTGTAATTATTAATGATTTCCTATCACCAGCCCCCAGCTTGAGTGACCTCAAATTCTCCTTGTTTGCTGACGATTGCGCAATCTGGCGCTCCTCTCGAGTTGAGAGGCTATCTGCACAAAGGGTGCAAGCCGGCCTAAAAGCCGCGGAACAGTGGGCAATACAATGGGGATTTAGGTTTTCAGTTGAGAAGACAGTAGGAGTAGTCTTCACTAAGAAACGTAACATTAGAAATCCAGTATTAAAATTAAATGATACTCCTATTAAATTTCAGACTTCAGTAAAATTTCTCGGTGTTCATTTTGACCGGAAATTAACGTGGAAAAACCACATTAACGAACTTGAAAGTAAATGTCTTAAAGTCACAAACATCCTGAAAGTTTTATCAGGTACTACATGGGGAGCCGATAGGAAATCTTTATTAATGGTGTATAAGACCCTGATCAGATCAAAACTTGATTATGGATGCCAGTTGTATGCTTCGGCATGCGACACCACACTCGCAAGGCTAACCAGAATACAGAACCGATGCCTTCGTCTATGTCTGGGTGCCTACAGGTGTACACGTGTAGTTAAACTAGAGGTTGAGGCCCACGTCCCTCCACTTCACATCAGGAGGGACATGTTGACGCTAAGGTACGGGTTGAGTGCGGCTAGGAAGCGCGGCACAGGCCACCCAGGTTGGTGTGCTGTTGCCAACTTCCGTTTCCTGCAGCTGCGTAAGTCCCCGTCCTCGGTTGTCCGCCTCCAGACCTTGTGCCAGGGTGCTGGTATCCATTTCGGAGATGTTGATAGATACGTTCCACCGTTGTGTCCGCCATGGGAGAACCCCAACCTCCATGTGGAAACATCGTGGCTTCCGGGAGCAAAGAATGACTTTCATCCTGAGCTCCTGAGGCAACTTTTCTATCAATTTCTTGAAGGATTCAGCACCTATACTCACGTGTACACCGACGGGTCCAAGACTGACGACAACGTTGGAGCCGGTATCTGGAGCAGAGACGAGGAGTGGAGCTCCCGCCTGCCGCGGCATGCAACTATTTTCTCTGCAGAAATGTTCGCAATTAGTAAAGCCATTGACATTGCAATAACAAGCAATGTCAGTGATGTTGCTGTCATTTCAGATTCCATGTCAGCTCTTAAAGCAATTGAAGGTGGTGATACTACCAGCAATGAAATACAGGGCAACATTATTAATAAATTACATGAGTGTGCCAAGAATATTGTGCTGGTGTGGGTGCCTGGGCATTGTAACATTTGGGGCAATGAACAGGCAGACAGATTAGCAAGAGCGACTGTGGGTCTCGGGGAGACAACTAATGTGCCCTGGGAGACTCAGTCGTGTCTCTCCTTGGGGAAGACATATACATTTGAAAAGTGGCAACATGATTGGACTAGGCTAAATCTCCACAACACCTGGAAGCCTAACATAGGTAACTGGCCCTCAGCATACAGGAAGAATAGGAGGGAAGAGGTCGTTCTCGCCAGACTTAGGCTGAACTGCACCTATCTGACCCACCTAGGGGCCTACCTTGATCAGTCCTTTCCACCCATCTGTTCCACTTGCAACCAAACTCTCTCCATCAAACATATTCTGACTGAGTGCAGCCAGTACGAACCAGAGCGCCGGCAGCTGGTTATCCTAGCTGCCGAGCAAGGCTTCGTGCTGACTGTACCCAACCTATTGCAAGATGATGTCACCATCAGTGACGTTGTAATAACCTTCCTCAAGGAGACCCATCTTATCGGCATGCTATGATTGACACACGCATGAACTCTTTTTATATCTATTATATGTATACAACCATGCCTAAAGAAAATAAAAATGAATAAAACAAAATTAAAACATACAACATGAGAAACACATCACAAACCTTATCATTACATACAACACTCACATTTATCAAGTTAAACTGACACCCACCAACACATATTCAAACAAAAAGACACGGGCTACAAAAGACTTTAAAAAAAAAAAAAAAAAAAAAAAAAAAATCACAGAGAAACTAGTCACCTGACAAGCCATTTCATCTGGTTTGTCAGTAAATCACCATCATATCACTCATGCATACCATAATTCATCCCCAATAAAAAACAACAAGAAGAAAGAACTAACCAAAATACCAAGAACAAGAAGAACACAAGAATAACAAGAAAAGAAGAAACAAGAACATCAGATTAGTTGTAGCAAAAAAGAAGAGCAAGATTAGAAGAAGAAAGAAAACATCAGCTCCGGCCGAAATAGCCTAATGGCGAAGAGGCCAGAAAACCCTAACAACTTTGAACTGCCCCATCACTTGAGACCTGAACCTCGGCGAGGTTGGTTCTCCCGGCTCCCTGATCCTTCCCCCCGAGGTACCGCGTGACCATGATTATGATCACCCTAGCCCAGGCGAAGGTTGTGAGACTGATTCCGGTCGAGCACCCTTCGCGCAAGAAACTAAATCTTCTTGTGATCAAAGATTATTTCGACCACATTGGACTAAAGGGGGTGACAGGGGTCGTCCGGAGTAGCGGTGGTACCCTTATCATCACGTTCGAAGAATGGGGGCAGGCCCACAAATTACCCCATCGAACCATCATCAATGGAGTTGACGTCATGTTTGACGCCCTCCTTCAGGATAACTTGATTTTGGGAGTCATTTCCCACTCTGAGATTGAGTATCTCGAAAGAGATGAACTCGGCGAGCTGATTGGAGATCAGCTCGCAGTACTTAGGAAGCTGACCAGCACAACTGCCCTGGTTGGTTCTCCTAAGGTACTTCCCAGCTCAGTTATACTGGGTTGGGAAAAAATCCCAGTGAAACCACAACAGCCAAAACCCACTCGTTGCTACAATTGCCAGAAATATGGCCATCTGGCGAGGAAGTGTCGCGCTCCCAAGGTGTGCTCTAGCTGCGGGGTACCCGGCCACACCGACGCTGACTGCCAGGCGGCCGTTAAGAAGTGCGCGGCTTGTGGTGGCCCTCACTCCTCCTCCGACCGGCTTTGTCCCAAGTGGAGGGAGGAGTGCAGGGTGGCCAAGCTGCGGTCTAAGGAAAAGCTGACTTACAAGGAGGCTCTCCTTGCAGTCAAAACTCTAGAAAAAAACACCCAGGACCGAAACAAACAAGAAAAGAACAAACAAGACAAAAACGAACAAGAAAAGAACAATCAAGATATCAACAAAGAAGAACCTCATAATAATATCGAAGACCAGACAGAACAAGACCAAAAAGAAGAAGACGAAGAACAAGAAGTAGAATGGAAAGTTAAAACTAAAAGAAGAACAAAGAGAAAAAAGAAGACCAACCAATCAGCTTCGGCCGAAATAGCCTAACGGCGAAGAGGCCAGAAATCCCCAACAACTTTGACTTTGACTGCCCCATGCAAGGGTTCATATGCTCTGAGTGTTCATCTGATCAGCACTTCTACAAAGACTGCCGTAGCACCATGAAAAAGTGTATCGTCTGCGAGGGTGACCACAGGACCTTCTCTGCCACCTGCCTGGTCAGGAAACAGGTACTTCAAGAAACAGAGAAGAAATTGACCGAAATAACTCCCCCCCCCCCCCCCCAAAAAAAAAAAAAAACAGGGAAATTTCTAACACCATAGAAAGGACCACTCAGTCGACGATCATGGCTTACAGCCAAACCCTCAAAGACGTACTAAAAGAAACTCAAGCAGACTCCCAGAAGCTCAACAATGTCAGCGAGACCACGGAAGTCCTGCAATCAGACATAAGAACCATCAAGGACTCAATAAAACAGGCAGTTTCTGAGTCACTGGGCGCCATGAGGGACGCAGTAGCCGAGAGCTTCAGGAGCGTCTCCTCTCCACGGCTGGACGAATCCAAAGCCACCACTATATACTTGTCTTACCTGTATGCCCATCACGTGAACATGGTTCATCCAGGTTCATTCTCGAAACATATCAACGAGACACTAACCAGGAACAACATTGCACCTGTTGAAATAAGCGACAAAGCCCCTTCAAAAGAAATCCTGAAGGCAGTAACCAACTCAACGACTTATCGACGACCTCAAACCACGCCAGAAATAGACCATGACTTCCTTGACTTAGGCAGTATAACCGCAATCCCGACATGGCCAGTCAGTCCCCCTTGGGATGACAACTCCAACGACACCGTAAATGCCTGCGATCCCATTACATACACTCCCAGCGACGACAGTGACCATCGAACTGCAACCACAGTCAATGGTTGCGACCAGATGATGACGACTCACTCCACAGAGGAACAAGACCCTCGAGCTGCAGCATCAGTTGATTACTACGACACGAAGGCCCAGGACCTGAACATCTTCCTGTACACGGGTGACGAGAAGTTCGAGGGCCCGCCATTGACTGACAAGCAGATGTCCGAAGGTTTTGCTAAGAAGTTCCGTCCTCCTAGAAATGGCAGAAACTGAGCAAGCACTCCAAGCGACGCCCCAAGCTACAGTCTCCGAAATGGCAGTCGTTAGCAGGATGAAAATTGTCCAACATAATGTCCTACAATGGTCCCTTAATAGATGTAACGAACTGTCTAACTTATACTTAGACATCATTCTGTTAAACAGAACTGGCATAAAGGACGAAAGTAAGCTGAAAATTTTTGGCTACACTGTATACCAGAGGAACATGACGGGTGAGTCGAACGATGGTATCGCTGTGGCCATCAGGCCAATGCTGAGTCACAGAGTGTTGCCAGACTTCGAGGATTCAGTTCTGGGAGTGCAGGTGGAGATAACTATGGGACCTGTTATCATTTGCACAATGTACCTTCCTCCCAGACGTCCTTACTTACCCGAACAAGACCTAAACCAGTTGCTACGCCACAGAAAACCAACATACATCATAGGGGACTTAAATGCGCGCCACGCCATACTAGGACACGGTAATGAGAACAACGTCGGTGTGGCGCTGTATGACAGCATCAAAAGGGGAAAACTGCAACACCGCAAGATTTCCCGACATTGATCAGACGTGCCAGTGCCACAACACCAGACATAATCCTCTCTAACAACGAGGTCGTCCTGAACAGGCACGTTACCGCAGGACCCATCAGTACCAGCGATCACCTGCCAGTCGTCGTGACGCTCTCATCCAATCCCATTATGATCCCCGCCAACATCAGGTCAAACTTCAAACGGGCAGACTGGGATTCCTTCAAGGAGTCTCTCAGTCTCAAGCAGGGGAGAAACCTGGAAGAAGCCAGCACCAATGACATCGACGAAGCGGTCGAACAATGATATACGGATGTGAAGACGGGGATGGACAACACCATCCCGACCACCGGTACAGGACCATTCCCCATCCTCACACTAGTCGCCAGCTGAGGCAGCTCAGTGAGACAGCTAGCCAGGATCTGCGGGTGGACGCAAAAGCTGAGAGACCGGTACCGAGAGCTACAGACGGACATCCAGCACGAACAAAAGTGGGCCGCCTTGGTGTGGGAGGCAGCCAACAATTACCGCGATTCTGCGGCATTCTGGAAAGGGATCAAGCGACTGATGGGTTCCACCTCTAGCATGGTCCCATACCTGCTCGACCAAAACAAAGTGAAAAGATTCGAGGAAGAAAACCAAGAACAACTACATAGGAGATATTTACGAAAGATCTTTACCATTAGTGAACAGGAGAACGAGGGCTTCGACAGGGAGTTTGAGGAGGACATTTTAGGTCAGTTACAGGACCACCAGCACCTGCTCCAGCCGCTCCCACGGACTGACGTCACTGGACTGGTGGACGGAAGCTACCTGACGGAGCGCATAGTTCCTGCAGATGTGTCAGCCGTCATAAAAGGGTTTAAAAACAAATCACCTGGTCAAAGTCACATTAACAAGAAGATCCTGGCTCAACTCCACCGACAACATGATAGAGAGGCTTGCTCATATATGCAACGCCTGCGTCGCCTCTGGGTACTTCCCTATGATGTTCAAAATCGCCGTTATTCGCCTCATACCAAAAGCAGGGAAGCCTCCAAACAATGTCGAAAACTTTCGACCAATATCGCTGCTAGAGGTACCTGTCAAAATCTTCGAAAAAATAGTCAATAAGCGATTGCGGATGTATCTAGAGTACGAAGACGTGCATAATCCCCGCAGTACCGCGGCACATCCACCGCCATAGCTCAGGCCTATGAGCAGATCGCCAATGCCATGACTGGCCGCCTTCAGTGCAATATAGTACCGAGGGACGTCAGCAAGGCGTTTGACAAAGTTTGGCACGCAGGGCTGCAGTATAAGATCATATAACTGGGGCTACCCGAAAATCTGACGTGCCTGTTGTGCAACTTCATTACGGACAGCAGAGCCAAAATGAAGATGCAAAAACATTTTGGAGAAGAATTCTCACTATCGGGCGGCGTGCCTCAGGCTTCTTGTCTCTCACCAACCCTTTACACACTCTACACGGCTGACCTGCCACCCCCAATCGTCGGCAGCGAGTACGTCATGTATGCCAACGATGTAACACAGATCGTCACCTGCCCAGGAAGGTCCACAGCAAGGATGGCGCGACTCACTGCTCGGGCAATAGAGGGTATCTCGGAGTATGAAAATAAATGGCAAATAAAAACAAGCAAAACGAAATTTGAGGTCATACCCATAGCCAAATTCAAGCTGGCGCCATTGATGATCGATAACGAAGAGATTGAGTACTCTAAACAAGGCAGGTTGCTCGGCCTCGTCATCTCTCGGACGGGCATCATTCCCCACGTCAAGGAGAGACTAAATAAAGCCAAAGTCGCCGCAGCCAAATGAAAACGTTTTAAACTGATGCCTGAGAAGATGCAAGTTCACCTGTACAAGGCGCTGGTGAGGCCTGGGTTGGAGTACCCATCTATACCACTCGTCACACTCGGGAAGACTAGACTACAACAACTACAGAGCTTCCAAAACAAGTGTTTAAGATCAGCCAGTGGGCAAGCGCCACCCTACCAGGAGACAGTGGAAACCATCCACCTAAGAAATAAAACAGAGGCCCTCGACTTCAGGTTCCATCGCCTAGGGAAGAAGGTTTGGGACAAGCTCCTTATGACCCTCACAGCCCAGACCACCTACGCGGGGAAGACATCAACGGAGGGAGACCCTACGCCTGGTGGCCCCGGAGTCTGCCCGCACTACAACAACCCAACCCGCGACCCATCTATGTTCGCCACAGTGATCAACCTTAGATTAAAACTTAGATGATATAAATTAACATTTAACAAGTCACAATCAAGTGAGTCCATAATGTAATACAGTATAAGATTTTAATAAACTTGTAATTGTAAAATGAATCTAGTCATTGTCTACAAAAATAACCGTTGTGCAACCTCATCCTATATCCTAGGTTAGCTTAGTTAGACAACAAAATCTGTAATATGTAAAACGAGGGGTGTCGTCCCCCTCTGTTTAACTCATTAAACTTCTTTTTCAACCTTTCCCCCCACGACTATATTTTGTGACTTCTCTATCCCTCATGTCTGACTGTGCCTTGAGTCCCAGCATGCCTTCCATCCTTTCCCCACCTTAACCTTCAAAAAAAAAAAAAAAAAAATGGATGAACCCAAGTACTTTATTAGCCTTGTTTCGAAGAAATACACAATGTTTACTTTCCTTAAGATTCCTACATATCATTACACCTAAATCTTTCTCACATTCTAGTTTCTCTATAACATCGTTGTTCATCCGATATCTGGTTCCCCTGTTTACATCTCCTAAAGTGAGTAATTTACATTTTTTGTCCACATTGAATTTCATCTGCCATTTTTCAGACCATTCGAAATATTTGCTTAGATTTTCCTGTAGTTTTGAGGACTCCTCGTCAGATTTAATTACACGCCCTTTTTTAGTGTCATCAGCAAATTTACTTATCTACGCCGATATCTATGTCGTTTATGTATATAATAATGGTCCGAGTACTGAGCCTTGGGGAACTCCACTAGTGACGTTGCTCCAATGGGATTTACTGCCATTATTGCTCACTCGCTGTTTCCTGTCAAGTAACCACGCCATAATCCATTTTAGAATATCTCCTTTAATGCCACGAGCCTCCACTTTTCTTATTATTCTTTCGTGTGGAACTCTTTTAAGGCTTTGCTAAAGTAGAGATATACCACATCATAATTGTGCCCCTCGTCCTCTCATTCGAAAACAGATGAAAAGAATGTTAATATATTAGTTAGTCATAAATGCCCGCTTGTGAAGCAATGTTGAAAATCATTGATCAACTTGTGCTTCTCCAGGTGATTTCGAATAAAGTTTGAAATGATTACTTCCAGTAATTTGCCTACAATTGATGTTAGACTGATTTGTCGGTAGTTAGAGGATAGTGATCTATCTCCTTTCTTGAAAATCAGTGATGTCACACACGAGCGACGTCCCTTAAAAACGTGACGTGCAATACGCACGAGTGATGTCACACTAACACGACCACAGAGACCCACAATCAATGTAGGGACTCGTTACACAACTAATGTCACAAACACTACTGCGGCGCCCTTACTTATACAACGTTACTTAGCTTCTCACAACCCTTATTGTTGTTTCTTATTTACACACACATACACCAGTATCAGCATTTACTTAAACTTGGTGACCTAGTCTGGCTGTACGTTTTGATCACTAACTTTCCCGCGTTCCTGCCCGAACAATTTTGGCACCGAGACCAGTCTTCCTGACACCAATTTCTCGTGGTAGCTGGTGTGGCTATCTACAATGAGCACGAACACTCGCTCGCTATCGTCTGAACAATATTGACACGACGTCCAGTCCTTCTGAATTAAGATCCTCTTCCTTTCGCTGCCTGTGCTGACACGATTCTCAGTTGCTCCCAGATAGTCCTATAACCTGGCATTTTGACTGTTTATGCTCATAGGAGCGTTATTGGTTTGTGCTGGATAATAAGACCCTTCTCGTTGACGGGATGAGTATAATTCGGTCAAAACTTGTTAAAGAACAATTCACATGTAACAAATGCTGGTATATCAGGACACACAGGTTGAATAGTACGATCAATACATAAGAACATAAGAATAGAGGAAACTGCAGCGGGCCTATTGGCCCATACTGGCCAGTCTCGTTTACACAAAACCCCTATTGCTCATATAAGCATCCAACCTATGTTTGAAGCTATTCAGCGTATTCGAGTTAATGATGATATTTGGTAACTTGTTCCATTTATCCACTACTCTGTTTCCAAACCAGTGTTTACCTATTTCAAGCCTAAATCTAAATTTGTCTAATTTAAAACTATTGTTGCGAGTTCGCTCCTGGTTGCATAGTTTGAGTACCTTTGTAATGTCCGCTTTGTTTAGCCCTGACTTCCACTTATACACCTCTATCAGGTCGCCCCTCGCTCTACGTCTCTCAAGGAATGCAAATTAAGATGCTTTAACCTGTCTCTATACTCAAGGTTCCTAATGCCAGGGATTAGTCTTGTCATTCTCCTCTGAATTCTTTCCAATGATTCTATATCCATCCTGTAATACGGTGACCAGAACTGAACTGCGTAATCCAGGTGTGGTCTCACAAATGCAAGATACAGTTTTAGGATGACCTCCCTAGTTTTGTAACTAACACTCCTTTGTATGAACCCAAGTACTTTATTAGCCTTGTTACGAGCAAAAACACATTGTTTACTTGGCTTAAGGTTCCTACTTATCATTACTCCTAAATCTCTCTCTCAGTCGGATTTCTCTGTGGCATCGTTGTTCATCTGGTATCTGGTTTCCCTGTTTACATCTCCTATTCTGTGTAATTTACATTTGTCCACATTGAATTTCATCTGCCATTTTTCAGCCCATTCGAAAAATTTGGTTAGATCTTCCTGTAGTTTTGTGGAGTCTTCATCAAATTTAATAACACCTCCGATTTTAGTGTCATCAGCAAATTTACTTATGTTGCTGTCTATACCGATATCTATGTCGTTTATGTATATAATATATAATAATGGTCCAAGTACAGAGCCTTGGGGAACTCCACTTGTGACGTTGCTCCAATGGGACTTAGAGCCATTAATGCTCACTCGCTGTTTCCTGTCCTGTAACCAAGCCCTAATCCATTTAAGGATGTTACCTTTGATGCCATGTTCTTCTACCTTTCTAATTAGTCTTTCGTGGGGGACTCTGTCGAAGGCTTTACTAAAGTCGAGATATACCACGTCATAATTGTGCCCCTCGTCCACCTATTCGAAAACTGATGAAAAGAATGTTAATAGATTAGTTAGACAAGAACGTCCGCTTGTGAAGCCATGCTGGGAATCATTGATCAATCCGTGCTTCTCCAGGTGATTTCGTATAGAGTTTGAAATAATTGCTTCCAGTAATTTGCCTACTATTGATGTTAGATTGTTTGGGCGGTAGTTAGAGGAGAGTGATCTATTCCCCTTCTTGAAAATCGGTATTACATTCGCTATCCTCCAGGATTCTGGTACTACACCTGTTTTTAAGGACATGTTAAACAACTTGGCTAAGGGCATACTAAGCTCTTCCTTACATTACTTTAATACTCTGGCAAATATCTCATCAGGACCAGATGACTTATTTGGCTTTGGTTTGTCTATTTGCTTACTAACATCGTTACTAGTCACTACTATCTCGCTTAATTTGTTTTCTTCACTATCTCTGAATAGAGTCGGTGCCTCAGGTATCATGTTTTTTTATTTTTCAGTGGTGAAAACTGTTGAAAAATATTTATTCAAATTATTGCTCATTTCTCCGTCGTTATCAGTGAGCTCGCCGGTATCTGACCGTATTGGTGCAATCTTTTCTCGTGTTTTAGTTTGATACATTTGGTAGAATCCTTTGGGATTTGTCTTCTCCCTTACTATCCTTACCTCATTATTCCTCTTGGCTTTCCCTATCTCGGTTTTAACCCTACTAGCCAATATCTTATAATAATCCTGGAAGTGAATTTCGCCACGCTTTATCCTTCTCCCTATAGCCTTCCTTTAGCCAATGATGTTCTTTGAATAATTATTTATCCATTTAGGGTCATTGCTGTCTGATCTGAGTTTTTTGTATGGTATGTTCTGCCTTTGTGCATTAAGTAACTCATTATTTAAATTGTCGTGGAACTCGGCAATCTCAGATCTCGTTATCAGGTCAGAGTCATCTGTCAGGTTCGCGGCCAAGCGGGACACCCCCTCTCTCAGCTGCCACTTTAAACTGTCAAATTTTGCCCTTCTGAAATCTGGTGCTTCAGTAGAATTTTCCTTACCTCTGCCCTGAAAATCTAACTGGAATCTAATTTCTTTGTGATCGCTGTTTGCATGTTCGTTCCGTACCTCGACATTGCTAATGAGGTATTCTCTGTTCCACAGAACTAAATCGAATATATTATTACCCCGTGTGTTTTCGGTTATATGTTGACTTAGGAAACAGTCCTGGATCATCTCGAGAAAATCCTCTGAATCTGAGTTACCCGTAAGGTCAGTCCAATCTATTTGGCCAAGGTTGAAGTCGCCTACTATACAGACTTTGTTGTGTATGGAAGCCCTGCGCATTTCATCCCAGATAAGTCTCTCATTAACTCTATCAAGATTGGGAGGTCTATATATTACTCCTGTGATTAATTTTTCCCTACCGTCGCTTAATTCTATCCAAATTGTTTCTGTATTCCGCTCAGTTTTTATTTCCTTATTTATTTCACACTTCAGATTAACCCTAACATAGATTGCTACTCCCCCTCCTATCCTGGTCTGTCATCGGTATGGAACAATTTGTAACCAGCAATTTGGTATTCGACCGGCAACTCACGTGAGTCTGGGTTGATCCATGTTTCAGTGAATGCTATTATATCGATTTTTTCGGTACATTCCAAGGCCCTAATATCATCCATTTTGTTTCTCATACTTCTACTGTTCGCGTAGTAGACATTTAAGTTAGTCGTGTTTTGAGTCCTCCCTTTACAGCGTTTAGTTTTAAACTCCCTGTTTAATTTAGTTTTGTCATCATTCCAAACACTATTTCCCTATAATCTTATACTTTGTTTACCCACTCCCACTGCAGTTTCCCCCACCCGCGTGCCCATATGGTCCCCTAGTAGTTTAAAGACTTCGATATCCTTTGAACTGCCCCCTCTAGAGACCCCGCCAGGGTTGCCTCCCCATCCGGAGACAGGTGCACCCCATCCCTAGCATAAAGGTCCCTTCTGCTGTAGAAGTTGTCCCAGTTGTTAATGAATGGGACAGATATTGACTTGCAATATCTGTCAAGACGGTCGTTGACACCAACCGCCCTTGACAACCATTCACTGCCAACTCTGATTCTAGGGAGGACACCTCATATGATAGGGATCCCTCCCTTAGACCTAATACGATCTATAGCTGCCTTGAACTTATCAAGAAGCTCCTCGCTCCTACACGGGCCAATATCATTGCTTCCTGCACTGAGGCAGATAATGGGTTTGTTCCCATTACCAAACAAGATATTGTCCATCCTGTCATTTATATCCCCCACCCCAGCTCCTGGCAAACACACCCTCATCCTATTTTTGTATTTACCACAAAAGGCCCTGTCCATGTACCTTACCTGTGAGTCACCAACAATTAAAGTTTTTATACCTTCCTTGTCATCCCTCTCCCTGACTGTACTAACGTCCAATTCGTCTATCAAGGGACTGAACGAGTTGGTACACTTAGCTGTTGTTGTCCTATCCTTGGTGTATTTCTTCACCACCAGCTTCGTCTTCCTACTCCTCACAACTTTCCACTCACTTGAGTTTTCGCCAGACACTGGCTTTCCCTGTCCCGCCTCCTCTTTTAACCTCGCCAGCTCTTCCTTTAATTTCAGGTTCTCCAACGTGGCCCTCTCAATTTCTTCCTTGGCCCTCGCCAATTCTTCCATGGACCATTCCAGTTTGGTCAACAAACTCGCACACCCAAGACCACACATAGCACTGGCCAGTATATAACCTATTAACCTCTTAAATATAACTCACATGTTACAACTGCTGATACATCAGAACACAGTTTGTATAATATGATCAATATACAGTACATAAATACACTTATTAAAGTTATTTAGAGTTCTTAGAGGATTTAATAGTTCACAATCACACTCACGTTTTGGGGTCTAGGGTTTGACCAATGAGAACAAATATAATATCCTCCTGGTAGCTGTTGTCTCTACAGTAGAAGGCGATAGACTGTCCCTCCGACAGTCACACAGCTGCTACCAGCGTGGCCGAGGAGCCCATTTAAACACCTCAGCAAAGTTCATTGTCAACACTGTCTGTCCTCTCACCCTCTCTCTCGTCTAGTTTATCTTACTGTGTCTATCCCTCTCTTTCTCCTAATTTATCTTACTGTGGCGGTAACACTCATACCCATACTGTTTGAGTAGTAGACATTTAAGCGAGTCGTGGTCTAAGTTTTCCCTTTGACACGTTTAGGTTTTAACTCCCTGCCTAATATAGTTTTGTTATCATCCCTAGCACTATTTCTCTGTAACATTTCACTTTGTTTACCAACTCCCACTGCAGTCTCCTCCACCCTCGTGCTCATATGTTCCCCTGGCAGTTTAAGGACTTAGACATCTTTTGAATTGCCCCCTCGAGAGAGCCAGCAAAGGCTGTCACCCCAGCCCTAGACAGATGTACCCCATCCCTAGCATAAAGGTCCCTTCTGCCGTAAAAGTTGTCCCAGTTGTCAATGAATGGGACTGATATTGACTTGCAATAACTGTCAAAACGGCCGCTGACACCAACTGCTCTTGACAACCATTCATTGACATCTCTCCTTCTAGGCAGGACACCACATATTATAGGGATCCCTCTGTAATGATTGTTTGTCAGACCAGAGCTTACAGCCCAGAATTACGTCACATATAACAGCAAGTACGCTAGAGACCTCGTGGTACCACCACATTCCAGGGAGACACACCTCAAGACCCCAGGGACCCGACCTCGCCACTAATGACTTGATTTAGCGGGGCTTGACCTACAACTCACCTGACCAACACACCTGGGCATGACCACATCTGCACACAGCTATCCGGATCTAACCAGTTTAGTGATAATTGGTTAGAGGTCAAGAGCCGGTTGGGCCGACCCCATATAAAGGCCCTACAAGCCCGTCTACTATCATTCTGATTCCGATTCTCATCGTGATTCTCACACGACTATCATTCAGAGAGGTTGATTATTGAGAGTCATTCTGGTCACTCGCACAGAGTCACGCTCATCCCCTCCCCCCCAGGTCGGGGGGTGGGAGACTTCACGACGTCACCAGCTAAGGAGAGCATCGCATACGGCAGCCCAGCCAAGCATCCACTGGGCCTTGTCAGGGTACACGTGAGTCTTGTCAGAACTATTTCTAGGGTGAATTACCTACTGTGGGAAGTGTAATTCATTCATGTTGTATCCGAGAGTCAATGTCGAGTAACGTTAGACCTAACGTGTTAACACCCCGATATAATAGTGATATTGATGTGTCCATGTCATTAAGTGAATTAATAAATAGTTGTGTCGAAGAGGTGTTTAACAAGTTGTCCCTTTAAGAACGTAATATATGTGTATTGACATACGAGATAAGATAAGCATATTGACGCAGTGTAAATAACAAGCGGCCACTCTACCAAGTTTCTATCTTTACATGCCTACTCTCTAATATTCTCCCTTATATATATATACATATATATGTAATTGTTTCATCATATTTGTCTCATTATCCCTCCCTTCACCCTAATACGTTCTATAGTGGACTTGAACTTATCAAGGAGCTCCTCACCCCTACACCGTCAAATATCATTGCCTCCTGCACTGAGGTAGATGTTATGTTTGTTCCTATTACCAGACAAGATATTGTTCTCACTGTCAACTATATCCCCCACTCCAGCTCCTGGTAAACAAACCCTCATCCTATTTTTATTTTTACCACAAAAAGCTCTATCCAGGTACCGTACCTGGGAATCGCCAACAATTGAGGTTTTCGTACCTTCTGTGAAATGACTGAAAGAGTTGGTACACTTAGTTGTTGTTGTCGTATCCTTGGTGTGTTCTTTCACCACCAGTTTAGTGGTCACTCTCCTCACAACCTTCCATTCGCCTGAGTTTTCGTCAGACACGGGCTTTCCTTGTCTCGTTTCTTCCTTCGTCCTCACTATCATTTCCTCTAATTTCAAGATTTCTTCCTTGGTCCTCTTTAACTCGGCCCTCAGAAGGACTCAGCCCATTTCACAAGTAGCACTAGCCATCACTGACAATTAATCCCCGGGAGCTAAGCCTGCCGTGACCTTTCCTCTAGTGAGGTCAAAACACTGTCAGCTGTCCCTGATCCACGCTATCGCTGCTACACTTTGCTTGATTAATAAAATTAATACAATTTAATACTTATTGTTTCTTCTTGATAAATAAAAAGTAATAAAATTAAGTTTTAATGGTTAAAAACAATTTTAAAAAGTAAGTCTAAAGACCAATATCTAATTATGTAATATTTGAAGTTGTTCATTTGTTGATAAGCATATTTAACTTACACAGTGGGATGAATGATAGCTCTGTTGATTGCCAACCAGATCATTGCAGCCAGGTGTTGCCTCCTTTGTTGCAATGAAAAGTACTTGTTTAAGGTGATCATCAGTCATTGCAGATACAAGTTTTTATATATTCAGCTTCATTCCCGAAAATGTCTTCTCACATATATATGTAGATCCAAACAGCACAAACATTCTTTATGCATGAGCATGAGGCGTAGAATTTGGGAAGAGGCACAGATTTCATCTGCTGTAATGATTGTTTATCAGACCACAGCTTACAGCCCAGAGAAATACAACACATATAAAAGTAAGTAGATGAGCAGATGTTCACCCACATAAGTTGACACACCCTACAGTGAGAGTAAGACCTGACCCAGGTGAACTGACGGCCACAAGTACTGCGACATAAACGTGTGACACTAGAAGTAATCCCTCCAGCCAGTACACCTGTCTAGATACACCCAGTCTAGTGTTAATTGGGAGAGGTCACCTGCCGGCTGGTGACAGCCAGTATATAGGCCCTGAAGCTCCTTCCTCGCAACCATTCACATTCAGGGTCAGTTAGCATTCGGAGCATCATTGAAATAGGGAGGGAGCCAACAGCTCATCCGCAGAAGAAGACTTCCCTCCCCAACACCGCATCTCCCGCTAGCAGAGTCTCTCACTGGAGACATAATCCAGCACTCCCTTCAACAGGACCGACTGGCCCCCCTCAGATCACATGCGAGTCATTGTCAGAGCTATCAATAGAGCGAGTTACTTACGGTGGGAAGTGTATTCATTTCATATTTATATCCGAGAGTCAGTGTCTAGTAACGTAAATATAATATTCTAGTAAATTCGATAAGTTGATCTATTAACGTGTCTGTATTATTGAGTGAATAATAAATAGCTGTACTTAGAATTGGAGTTGAGAAATATTTCCTTTAATAATGTATTTACAGTTAAATAACTAACAGGCCATGCTACCAATCTTCCTCACTTTACATTCCTACAGCTAAATATTCTACCTATATGCACTTCTTCTATTCGAGTTTTGACTTGTTATTCTGCTCAGATAGCAGAGAATCACATTGCAAGTCAATAAGCTCGAATTGGAGGTCAAATGGGGCTTTGTCAAAATCAAATGAGAATGGAAAAGACACCAAAGACAGGTCATTTTTAATTAATTTGAAATCCAGGAATGAGCGTGAAAATTCGGCATGCAGTACAGGACAATTTTTTGAAACGGCTAATTACAGAACCTACTAGAGGTGACAATATATTGACCTACATAGTATTAACAAATATAGGAAATATTATCATAGAATCACAATAGGGAAGAACTAGGGAATAGTGATCACAGAGAAGTCAGGTTCACTCTAAATTGGGAAACGAAAAACAATGACAATATGATCAGAGTCCCAGACTTTCGATCGGAGGATTATGAGGGGTTAAAAAGGTACCTAGGTGAGGTAGCCTGGGAACAGTCAGGTCAGTCCCCGGAAGGAACAGGTGAGGTTACCGGCGACACAACAATTGATCATGACTCTAATATATTCACTAATATACTAAGTAAAGCACAGGAACAAAATATACCATAGAGAAAAATTAGGTCAAATAAGAATGAGCCAAGGTGGATGATCAAAAAACTTAACATGACATAGGAATAAGAAAGGAATTTATTAGAAATTAAAGGGAGGGGAGGAGCATCTCACAAATAGGTATAATGAACTATCTAGGAATGTTAAGAAAAATGGAAGGAAGACAAAGAAGTACTACGAAATCAGGATAGCAAGAGAATCCAAGGCGAATCCCAAGGGATTTTCCCAGGTATATAGGACAAAGGTCAAGGACAAAGTGGGGCATTTAAAGTCAGAGAGAGGGGAAGTGATTGATGATAGTGAGAAAATAAGCAAACCATTAAACAGCTACTTTTTATAAGATTTCACAGAAGATATTCACGAGGAAACGCCTGAGGTGGAAATGATATTTAGGGGAAATGAAGAATAGAAACTAATGAATATCACCATCAGAAAAGAGGATGTTCTTAAGAAGATAAATAAATTAAAGAAGACAAATTCCCCTGGGCAGGATTAAATTTTCCCTCGAGTTTTGAAAGAGGGTAAAGGAACAGATTTGCGGATCCCTCATAAATTTATTTATAAAATCATTAGACACGGGATTTGTGCCAGACTTGTGGAAACAGGCAAATGTAGTACCCATATTCAAAATGGGAGACAGAGCATCAGCGTCAAATTACCGGCCGATTAGTTTGACGTCAGTAGTGGGGAAATTTCTTGAATCAATAATAGCAAATAGCATCCGATCGCATTTAGAGAAAAACAAATAAATCTACGACTCTCAAAATGGATTTACAAATGGAAAATCTTGTCTAACAAATCAACTGACGTTTCTCAGGAAAGTCTTCGAGGTAGTAGATAATGACGAAAATTACGATGTTATTTACTTAGACTTTAGCAAAGCGTTTGACAGAGTACCTCATCAGAGGCTTCTGAGAAAAGTTGAGGCTCATGGTCAGGGGCTATTCTACGGGGGGGCCAGGGGGGGCCATGTCTCCCCCCAGATTTTGGGTTAGCCCCTGGGTTGGTACCCCCACTTTTTATTCTCAAAATTATAATTCCAAAAACATTCCCAAAACCAGGAAGTGAGTCAAGTGACTCAGATAACGGGAGCACCGCACGCCAGATGCAGGCGTGGGTGAGGTGAGGCCTGTTTGGCAGGAATTGGGAGGGTGCAGATATGCGGGGTGGGGTCACATCACGGTGTATATAAACAAACTGCCTTGTCGGTGATAAACATTACCACTTTGTATTTCCACTGAGGAGGTTGGCAGACTGGCAGTAATTGTCGAATTTGTCGCCGAAACTACCCAGAAGACATATTTCGTCTGCCACAGTGCCACTGCGAGTTTTTCTACTTATGATCATTCATTTTTTCGCTGATGTATATACAGTCATGTTCAAGATTCTTCGAACACTGCTGGAGACAGCTGGCAACTCGAGGCCGTTTGTTTACTATACTACGTAGTAAAAATTATGAATGAATGTAAAAGTGATGGGCGATTGGTTACTTAGTTCCCCGTTGCTTAATTAATGGTTGGGCTTTGTTGTTTCCCATTATATTATGCCTTTCTGCTAGTATATACTGTTAATTTGATTTTAAAATGGATAGAGCAATAAGCCAACCTACATGAATTTATATTTAGATAAACAAACATAAGTAAAAATCGGTAAGTATGTTAAAGAACAGCTGTGTGCAGGCTGTTTATGAGGTTGACTGTTTATCATTAATTTATACGAATATTGTCTTCAAACGTTTAATCCCTTTATGGTAATTAATCCAATTGTATCTAACCAACGCTGAACAAAACTTCTTTCTAAAGACGCTGATTTCTTGCAACACAAACTACTGTTTTACTTACCTGTGTGTGCCTGTGCGCATGTGGAGTGTCTGTGTCTGTATTTAATAATGACGTTGTTCAATTGAAGGTGATGGTAATTAATCTTACAAACCATCCGTATGATGGTGTGGTGAATTAGTACTGTAGCATATGCCTAATATTTTTACAAGCCATTATCTAGCAATATCGTTGTCATTCCAAGGCTATGAATATTGTAAGCAGCAAATGGCTTTTCTTTCGTTGAGTGACTCTTTGCCCCACCCCCCAAATCCTTGTTTCTGACTTGTGTCGATTACGTCACGTTTAGTCTGGTGTCTTTAAAAAATATATTAATTTTTTCCAAAAATGTGTATGATATATTATAAATTTGTATCTTATTAATTTATTTATGTATTTATTTTTTTTAAATGCATAATAAATATAAATATAACGCTGACGTTATTGACGGGAAGGTGGGGGAGACAGGTGTTGTCAATGCTGACTACCCTTCCACTCCCTCAATTGTAGACTGACCCTGCCAACATGGAATACCACACTTAGAAAATCACTGAACGTGGAAGAATAATCGGCATGAAAGAAGCTGGGTTTTCACCCACTGAAATTGCACGAGAATTGGGTTTTCTCGGTCAACTGTATATTATTTGATTAAGCGATGGGAAGAGGAGGGAAGTTTAAAGGACCACCACAAGACGGGAATGCCGCGCAGAGCAACACTTGCACAAGTAGAAGCCATCCGGAATTTTGTTGAGGACAACCCCTTCAAGACTTCATTTTCAATAAGAGAGGAACTACAATTAAATATTTCCCCTTTAACAATCAGGCGAAGACTTCACGAAGGAGGCATTCACCATAGAACTCCCGCCACCAAGGAGAAGTTAAATGAGCGACATCGCGAGGGCAGGTTGCAGTTTGTTCGACGGTATGCTGAAGAAGGTTTAGATTTTTGGGGAAGAGTAATATTCACTGACGAAAAAAACCTTCTCATCTACCTCTCACGGAAGGTTGCATTGCTGGAGGAGGAACAACACCTGATATGCTAGACAGCATATTTATGAGGAAGCAAGGAGTGGGCATGTGACTTGCAATGTTTGGGGATGGATATATTTGCACGGAGTTGGAGAGCTGACTGACATAGAAGGAAGATTCACAGCTGAATATTATTTAGAAATACTCGAAGAAGTTATGCTTCCCTCGGTGCGTGCATATGCTTTCCCTTGTCCCGAAAACATCATTTTCATGCACGATAGGTGTCCTATCCATACCGCACAGACTGTAACGCGGTGGTTTGCAGAACAACAAAATGTGCAAGTTTTAGACTGGCCAAGTAAAGTATGTGACATGAACCCTATAGAGAACGTTTGGGGCAATATTGTGAACGTGTGGGTGCCAGCTGAAGACAGAACCAGGGTTCAGCTACAGGAGCATACACACCGTGAGTGGGAGGTCCTGAGGAGGACACCGCAACTGATACACAATCACGTCGCCTCCGTTCCCAACAGGCTGCAGCAAGTAATCGAGAATGAATGTGGCTGGACTAAATATTAATGTGTCAGAAATAAAATTCCAATGTAATCAAAGTCACATACTGAATGCATCTGAATATGTCAAATTGTATAATAAATGTAAAGAAAAAATCTTCTTCTAATATCCCCACTTGTGCAGTATGTGTCAAGGATGATTTAAGTCAAACAAATCCTGGCATTATACTTATAATTATTATGAAAGAGTACAGTATCATATATGATAAATATATTGCATGTGGAATAATTGCTATATCTACCACGTTAGTTTTTAGTTTAAATAATTTATTGACAAAGTTTGTAGTACAGTTTGCCTAGTCTGAGTAATTCAATCAGGTTTTGACACTGAGGGTGGTCTCACTTCTCACTGCCTCGCAAGACAGAGGTTCATACACAAAGCAATATAACATATTCATACAACATATTCATTAACAGATAGCTATATATATATATATATATATATATATATATATATATATATATATATATATATATATATATATATATATGTCACATTCATGTGGGTAATGTCACTGTTCACTGCCATGCAGGACAGAGGTTCGTACACAAAGAAAGAAAGAAATACATCATATTCATTTGCAGTACATATAGGTCAGTGGTTCACATACATAGGATGTCATATTCAAATTGAAGATAAATCAGTGTGGGCTCGCAAATTTGGGATAAACAGCAAGAATATCCTCAAGCACCCCCGATTCAATGTAGTAATTACAAAGGTCAACCACGGAAAAAATCAGAGAGGGAGACGGAGACAATGAAACAACTATATAATGACACAATTCCTACAATATGTAATGGTCCGATCACAGCTGTCCGATCCGGCTCTTGAAGGCACCTGTGACGAGGAAATTAATCTTTCATATTTTTCAATCTCATAATCTCTTATTTAATAAGATCATGTCGTGCCTTTCACAATATATTTATGTATTCTTGGATAAAGTTTACTCTTGTAACCGCCCAATGAGCGACTGTGGGATAATGAGACCCTTGCCCGTAGGACTCGATTGTTCTTTATTTGAGTAGAGTGGGGTGATAAGCCATATAAAAACTTACGTGTTTCGGGTCTAATGTATGACTTATTTGCTCCCTGACTTGTTAGCTCACTGGACGGCTAGAGACTATCTTCTGAACCCCACAAGGAGGGAATCAGCCGGAAGAGAGGGCCATCTGTTTCACATTTAACACCTAAGCAAAGTTCGTTGTCAATACTCTGGCTCTTTCCTGTGTCTCTCTCTCTCTCTCTCTCTCTCTATCTCTCTCTATCCCTCTCTTTCTCCCTCTCTTCTAGTGTATCCTACTGTGGGGGTAACAACTGTAATGGTTGTATTTGTATATATTTTTCTCTTTTCAGTTATTATAACAAATTGGAAGAAATCTTTGCCAAAATACCAAACTATGTTACAACGTTACCCCACAATTATTTCATAACTTACAATAATGCTGTAACACTCACTCACACTTGCGTAGACACATATATATGCACGCACTCGTGAAAAAAGTCCCCTGCTGCTTTTATTGATTATAAAAAAAAATTATTACATTAATTAATGAAATCTCGTACTGTAGGTGCAGCTAATGTGGTAGCATATGTATTGTATTGCATTGTATCCATTACGATTGTCCTCCGAGTAGACTTAGCTTATATATTTCAAATGACATTTCTTTCAATTATTGCTTGTTTGTCCGCAAAAAAAACCTTGTTTTTAAACTGGTTCATCTGAGGATCTCATTGGAACGTCGTCCATTTCGTAAAAACTGTGTAGTATCCATAAAAATAAAACATATTATATAAATTTCTCTTCCCAGTGCCTCATAGGGAATGTAAAATAAATTATTTCATTAATTAAACAAAATAATACTGTTTCATTTATACAACTGTTTTCCCAGACAAGCATTGACGCGCACACACACACACACACACTTACTAGAGGGAGCAACGAACCGATGATTCTGTTTAATCCCACCGCGAATTAGAATAGCAGTTTGCTTTGCATGAAATCAGCCTCTTTAGAAAGAAATCTGTTTAGCATCGGTTACTTACGACTAGATTAATTAATCGAAATGGATTAAACGTTTGAAGATAATATTAGTATAACGTTATCCACATGAATATGATATATATATTTATATATATATATATGCAAGTAAATCACTGTAGGTGCGCGTGATCTAGGTATATGCTGATAACCATAAGGAAAGAAGAAAACACGAAGTTCCCAAGTGCTTTCGTGTAATTCACATCTTCAGGGGTGAGTACAGACTAGAGAGAGTAATACAAATCAAGGTGAATATATACAGAGGAGGGTGAGACCAGGTCCACAATGGTCAGCTATTTAAAGATTAGTAGGGTCATTACCTAATACCTGAAGATGTAAGGAAGAGCTTAGTATGCCCTTAGCCAAGTTGTTTAACATATCCTTAAAAACAGGTGTAGTACCAGAATCCTGGAGGATAGCGAATGTAATACTGATTTTCATGAAGGGGGATAGATCACTATCCTCGAACTACCGCCCAAACAATCTAACATCAATAGTAGGCAAGTTACTGGAAGCAATTATTTCAAACTCTATACGAAATCACCTGGAGAAGCACCCATTGATCAATGATTCCCAGCATGGCTTCACAAGCTGACGTTCTTGTCTACCTAATCTATTAACATTCTTTTCATCAGTTTTCGAATCGGTGGACGAGGGGCACAATTATGATGTGGTATATCTCGACTTTAGTAAAGCCTTCGACAGAGTCCCCCATGAAATACTAATTAGAAAGGTAGAAGCACATGGCATCAAAGGTAACATCCTTAAATGGATTAGGGCGTGGTTACAGGACAGGAAACAGCCAGTGAGCATTAACCTCACTAAGTCCCATTGGAGCAACGTCACAAGTGGAGTTCCCAAGGCTCAGTACCTGGACCATTATTATTTATTATATACATAAACGACATTGATATCGGCATAGACAGCAACATAAGAAAATTTGCTGATAACACTAAAATCGGAGGTGTTATTAAATTTGACGAGGACTCCGCAAAACTACAAGAAGATCTAACCAAATTTTTCGAATGGTCTGAAAAATGACAGATGAAATTCAAAGTGGACAAATGTAAAGTACTCAGTATAGGAGATGTAAACAGGGAAACCAGATACCAGATGAACAACGATGCCACAGAGAAATCCGACTGCGAGAGAGATTTAGGAGTAATGATAAGTAGGGACCATAAGCCAAGTAAACAATGTGTTTTTGCTCGTAATAAGGCTAATAAAGTACTTGGGTTCATACAAAGGAGTGTTAGTTACAAAACTAGCGAGGTCATCCTAAAACTGTATCTTGCACTTGTGAGACCACACCTGGATTACGCAGTTCAGTTCTGGTCACCATATTACAGGATGGATATAGAATCATTGGAAAGAATTCAGAGGAGAATAACAAGACTAATCCCGGGCATTAGGAACCTTGAGTATAGAGACAGGTTAAAGCATCTTAATTTGCATTCCTTGAGAGACGCAGAGCGAGGGGCGACCTGATAGAGGTGTATAAGTGAAAGTCAGGGCTAAACAAAGGGGACATTACAAAGGTACTCAAACTATGCAACCAGGAGCGAACTAGTAACAATGGTTTTAAATTAGACAAATTTAGATTTAGGCTTGAAATAGGTAAACACTGGTTTGGAAACAGAGTAGTGGATAATTGGAACAAGTTACCAAATATCATCATTAACTCGAATACGCCGAATAGCTTCAAACATAGGTTGGATGCTTATATGAGCAATAGGGGTTGGGTGTAAACGAGACTGTCCAGTATGGGCCAATAGGCCCACTGCAGTTTCCTCCATTCTCATGTTCTTATGTGTTGATCGTACTATTCAAACTGTGTGTCCTGATATACCAGCATTTGTTACATGTGAATTGTTCTTTAACAAGTTTTGACCGAATTATACTCATCGCGTCAACGAGAAGGGTCTTATTATCCAGCACAAACCAATAACGCTCCTCTGAGCATAAACAGTCAAAATGCGAGGTTATAGGACTATCTGGGAGCAACTGAGAATCGTGTCAGCACAGGCAGCGAAAGGAAGAGGATCTTAATTCAGAAGGACTGGACCCTCGTGTCAATATTGTTCAGACGATAGCGCGCGAGTGTTAGTGCTCATTGTGGATAGCCACACCAGTTACCACGAGAAATTGGTGTCAGGAAGACTGGTCTCGGTGCCAAAATTGTTCGGGCACGAACGCGGGAAAGTTAGTGATCAAAACGTACAGCCAGACTAGGTCGCCAAGTTTAAGTAATAGCTGATACTGGTGTATATGTGTGTAAATAAGAAACAACAACGAAGTTTTTGACAAGCTAAGTAACGTTGTATAAGTAAGGGCGCCGCAGTAGTGTTTGTGACATTAATTGTGTAACGAGTCCCTACATTGATTGTGGGTCTCTGTGGTCGTGTTAGTGTGACATCACTCGTGCGTATTGCACGTCACGTTTTTGAGGGACGTCGCTCGTGTGTGACATCACTGATTTTCAAGAAGGGAGATAGATCACTCTCCTCTAACTACCGACAAATCAGTCTAACATCAATTGTAGGCAAATTACTGGAAGTAATCATTTCAAACTTTATTCGAACTCACCTGGAGAAGCGCAAGTTGATCAATGATTCTCAACATTTCTTCACAAGCGGGCATTTATGACTAACTAATGTATTAACATTCTTTTCATCTGTTTTCGAATCAGTGGACGAGGGGCACAATTATGATGTGGTATATCTCTACTTTAGCAAAGCCTTAAAAGAGTTCCCCACGAAAGAATAATAAGAAAAGTGGAGGCTCGTGGCATTAAAGGAGATATTCTAAAATGGATTATGGCGTGGTTACTTGACAGGAAACAGCGAGTGAGCATTAATGGCAGTAAATCCCATTGGAGCAACGTCACTAGTGGAGTTCCCCAAGGCTCAGTACTCGGACCATTATTATATACATAAACGACATAGATATCGGCGTAGATAAGTAAATTTGCTGATGACACTAAAAAAGGGCGTGTAATTAAATCTGACGAGGAGTCCTCAAAACTACAGGAAGATCTAAGCAAATATTTCGAATGGTCTGAAAAATGACAGATGAAATTCAGTGTGGACAAAAAATCTAAAGTACTCACTTTAGGAGATGTAAACAGGGAAACCAGATATCGGATGAACAACGACGTTATAGAGAAACTAGAATGTGAGAAAGATTTAGGTGTAATGATATGTAGGAATCTTAAGGAAAGTAAACATTGTGTATTTCTTCGAAACAAGGCTAATAAAGTACTTGGGTTCAACTTTCTTTTTTTTTTTTTTATTTATTTATTTATTTTTTTAAGGTTAAGGTGGGGAAAGGATGGAAGGCATGCTGGGACTCAAGGCACAGTCAGACATGAGGGATAGAGAAGTCACAAAATATAGTCGTGGGGGGAAAGGTTGGAAAAGAAGTTTAATGAGTTAAACAGAGGGGGACGACACCCCTCGTTTTACATATTACAGATTTTGTTGTCTAACTAAGCTAACCTAGGATTTAGGATGAGGTTGCACAATGGTCATTTTTGTAGACAATGACTAGATTTATTTTACAATTACAAGTTTATTAAAATCTTATACTGTATTACGTTATGGACTCACTTGATTGTGACTTGTTAAATGTGAATTTATATCATCTAAGTCTTAATCTAAGGTTGATCACTGTGGCGAACATAGATGGGTCGCGAGTTGGGTTGTTGTAGTGCGGGCAGACTCCGGGGCCACCAGGCGTGGGGTCTCCCTCCGTTGATGTCTTCCCCGTGTAGGTGGTCTGGGCTGTGAGGGTCATAAGGAGCTTGTCCCAAACCTTCTTCCCTAGGCGATGGAACCTGAAGTCGAGGGCCTCTGTTTTATTTCTTAGGTGGATGGTTTCCACTATCTCCTGGTAGGGTGGCGCTTGGCCACTGGCTGATCTCAAACACTTCTTTTGGAAGCTCTGTAGTTGTTGTAGTCTAGTCTTCCCGAGTGTGACGAGTGGTATAGATGGGTACTCCTACCCAGGCCTCACCAGCACCTTGTACAGGTGAACTTGCATCTTCTCAGGCATCAGTTTAAAACGTTTTAATTTGGCTGCGGCGACTTTGGCTTTATTTAGTCTCTCCTTGACGTGGGGAATGATGCCCGTCCGAGAGATGACGAGGCCGAGCAACCTGCCTTGTTTAAAGTACTCAATCTCTTCGTTATCGATCATCAATGGCGCCGGCTTGAATTTGGCTTTGGGTATGTCCTCGAATTTCGTTTTGTTTGTTTTTATTTTCCATTTATTTTCATACTCCAAGATACTCTCTATTGCCCGAGCAGTGAGTCGCGCCATCCTTGCTGTGGACCTTCCTGGGCAGGTGACGATCTGTGTTACATCGTCGGCATACATGACGTACTCGCTGCCGACGATTGGGGGTGGCAGGTCAGCCGTGTAGAGTGTGTAAAGGGTTGGTGAGTGACAAGAAGCCTGAGGCACGCCGCCCGATAGTGAGAATTCTTCTCCAAAATGTTTTTGCATCTTGATTTTGGCTCTGCTGTCCATAATGAAGTTGCACAGCAGGCACGTCAGATTTTCGGGTAGCCCCAGTTATATGATCTTATACTGCAGCCCTGCGTGCCAAACTTTGTCAAACGTCTTGCTGACGTCCCTCGGTACTCTATTGCACTGCAGGCGGCCAGTCATGGCATTGGCGATCTGCTCGTAGGCCTGAGCTATGGCGGTGGATGTGCCTCGGTACTGGCGGGGATTATGCACGTCTTCGTACTCTAGATACATCCGTAATCGCTTATTGACTATTTTTTCGAAGATTTTGACAGGTACCTCTAGTAGCGATATTGGTCGAAAGTTTTCGACATTGCTTGGAGGCTTCCCTGCTTTTGGTATGAGGCGAATAACGGCGATTTTGAACATCATAGGGAAGTACCCAGAGGCGACGCAGGCGTTGCATATATGAGCAAGCCTCTCTATCATGTTGTCGGGGAGTTGAGCCAGGATCTTCTTGTTAATGTGACTTTGACCAGGTAATTTGTTTTTAAATCCTATTATGACGGCTGACACATCTGCAGGAACTATGCGCTCCGTCAGGTAGCTTCCGTCCACCAGTCAAGTGAAGTCAGTCCGTGGGAGCGGCTGGAGCAGGTGCTGGTGGTCCTGGAACTGACCTAAAATGTCCTCCTCAAACTCCCTGTCGAAGCCCTCGTTCTCCTGTTCACTATTGGTAAAGATCTTTCGTAAATATCTCCGATGTAGTTGTTCTTGGTTCTCTTCCTCGAATATTTTCACTTTGTTTTGGTCGAGCAGGTAAGGGACCATGCTAGAGGTGGAACCCATCAGTCGCTTGATCCCTTTCCAGAATGCGGCAGAATCGCGGTAATTGTTGGCTGCCTCCCACACCAAGGCGGCCCACTTATGTTCGTGCTGGATGTCCGTCTGTAGCTCTCGGTACCGGTCTCTCAGCTCTTGCGTCCACCCGCAGATACTGGCTAGCTGTCTCACGTGAGCGTACTGGACACTGAGCTGCCCCAGCTGGCGACTAGTGTGAGGATGGGGAATGGTCCTGTAACGGTGGTCGGGATGGTGTTGTCCATCCCCGTCTTCACATCCGTATATCATTGTTCGACCGCGTAGTCGATGTCATTGGTGCTGGCTTCTTCCAGGTTTCTCCCCTGCTTGAGACTGAGAGACTCCTTGAAGGAATCCCAGTCTGCCCGTTTGAAGTTTGACCTGATGTTGGCGGGGATCATAATGGGATTGGATGAGAGCGTCACGACGACTGGCAGGTGATCGCTGGTACTGATGGGTCCGGCGGTAACGTGCCTGTTCAGGACGGCCTCGTTGTTAGAGAGGATTATGTCGGGTGTTGTGGCACTGGCACGTCTGATCAATGTCGGGAAATCTTGCGGTGTTGCAGTTTTCCCCTTTTGATGTTGTCATACAGCGCCACACCGACGTTGTTCTCATTACCGTGTCCTAGTATGGCGTGGCGCGCATTTAAGTCCCCTATGATGTATGTTGGTTTTCTATGGCGTAGCAACTGGTTTAGGTCTTGTTCGGGTAAGTAAGGACGTCTGGGAGGAAGGTACATTGTGCAAATGATAACAGGCCCCATAGTTGTCTCCACCTGCACTCCCAGAACTGAATCCTCGAAGTCTGGCAACACTCTGTGACTCAGCATTGGCCTGATGGCCACAGCGACACCATCGTTCAGCTCACCCGTCATGTTTCTCTGGTATACAGTGTAGCCAAAATTTTCAGCTTACTTTCGTCCTTTATGCCAGTACTGCTTAACAGAATGATGTCTGGGTCTAATTGATAGTATAAGTTAGACAGTTCGTTACATCTATTAAGGGACCATTGTAGTACATTATGTTGGACAATTTTCATCCTGCTAACGACTGCCATTTCGGAGTGCTTGGAGTGCTTGCTCAGTTTCTGCCATTTCTAGGAGGACGGAACTTCTTAGCAGAACCTTCGGACATCTGCTTGTCAGTCAATGGCGGGCCCTCGAACTTCTCGTCACCCGTGTACAGGAAGGTGTTCAGGTCCTGGGCCTTCGTGTCGTAGTAATCAACTGACGCTGCAGCTCGAGGGTCTTGTTCCTCTGTGGAGTGAGTCGTCATCATCTGGTCGCAACCATTGACTGTGGTTGCAGTCCGATGGCCACTGTCGTCGCTTGGAGTGTATGTAATGGGATCGCAGGCATTTACGGTGTCGTTGGAGTTGTGATCCCAGGGGGGACTGACTGGCCACGTCGGGATTGCGGTTATACTGCCTAAGTCAAGAAAGTCATGGTCTATTTCTGGCATGGTTTGAGGTCGTCGATAAGTCGTTGAGTGGGTTACTGCCTTCAGGATTTCTTTTGAAGGGGCTTTGTCGCTTATTTCAACAGGTGCAATGTTGTTCCTGGTTAGTGTCTCGTTGATGTGTTTCGAGAATGAACCTGGATGAACCATGTTCACGTGATGGGCATACAGGTAAGACAAGTATATAGTGGTGGCTTTGGATTCGTCCAGCCGTGGAGAGGAGACGCTCCTGATGCTCTCGGCTACTGCGTCCCTCATGGCGCCCAGTGACTCGGTAACTGCCTGTTTTATTGAGTCCTTGATGGTTCTTATGTCTGACTGCAGGACTTCCGTGGTCTCGCTGACATTATTGAGCTTTTGGGAGTCTGCTTGAGTTTCTTTTAGAACGTCTTTGAGGGTTTGGCTGTAAGCCATGATCGTCGACTGAGTGGTCCTTTCTATGGTGTTAGAAATTTCCCTGGTTTTTTTTTTTTTGGTGGGGGGGGGGGGGGAGTTATTTCGGTCAATTTCTTCTCTGTTTATTGAAGTACCTGTTTCCTAACCAGGCAGGTGGCAGAGAAGGTCCTGTGGTCACCCTCGCAGACGATACACTTTTTCATGGTGCTACGGCAGTCTTTGTAGAAGTGCTGATCAGATGAACACTAAGAGCATATGAACCCTTGCATGGGGCAGTTCTTGGTCATTGTATTTATAGCACTTCATACATTGTTGGATGGGCGTATACTTTTCATATTCTATTTGGTGTAATGAGATGAAAGTGCCATATGCATAGAGCCCCTTCTCCTTCATTCTTTTTGCATCCGTTGTGTCTGCAAAGCGAACCTTGATTATATTATGGGCATACATAGGATACACCTCCACAACCTTGACATTGTTTTGCTTTTGTATTTCACCTCTTATTTCTTCTGCGTTATTTTCCAGTGCATCTTTGTCTAACTTCTTACATACAAGGGTGAGCTTGGTGCCGTATTCCCGTGGAACAATGACCTCGTAACCGTTAGTTTTCATTTTGTGCATGGCACTAGACTTAAGTAGTTTATCAGCATCTTCATCTGTTTCTGTGAAGATGATGTAACCATCTATCAGATCCACAAGTCTATTTATTCTCACCCTTAGGTCGCTCAATAGCCTTTTTAGCCCTATCCGGGACCCCTGGGTAGGGGTTCCGGAGATCTTCACTCTCACTTTGGCCATGGTCAGTAACATACATGAAAATCCTACCTAATCTGTCCACCTCAGCTAAGCCCCATGGATGCCGCTCCTTCTGTCTGCTTGCTGGGCGAGTAAAGACGGGTCTAGGGGTAGGGTGAACAGACAATTCCCTGACGGGGGCCTAGCCAAGCCCTAACACCTAACAGTGACAGGTTATGAAGCACTGCCAAATCCCTAACAGAAAATGTTGCCACCCTTACTGTCTCGACTCAGCAGCCCTCTGAGGGCCCTCCTTGAGGCTCTGCCCGCAGGGTTCGCGTCGTTACCAAACAGCAGGGACTCTAGGCAAAAGGATAGGATAGGGAAGAAGTGCAGTGTACACGAATAATAATATCTATGTACAACTCCATGATAAAGCAGTCAGAACGGACCCAACGTGAAAAACAAGGCAGACAGTCGTAACGGTCAGCAATTTGAACTGAGCAGGGAGCGACACGTAGCACGTCCGCTCGCTATGAAGGTTGGGTGGGCTCTGGTTGGGTTCATCCAAAGGAGTGTTAGTTACAAAACTAGAGAGGTTATCCTAAAACTATATTTTTCACTTGTATGACCTCACTTGAATTACGCAGTTCACTTCTGGTCACCATATTACAGAATGGATATAGAATCCCTAGAAAGAATTATGAGGAGAATCACAAGACTAATCCCGGACATTAGGAACCTTGAGTAAAGGGACAGGTTAAAGCATCTTAATGTGCACTCCCTCGAGAAACGTAGAGTGAGGGGCGATATGATAGGTGTGTATAAATGGAAGTCAGGGTTTAACAAAGGTAATATATCATAGGTACGCAGACTGTCCAACCAGAAGTGAACTCGTAACACTGGCTTTAAATTAGACAAATTTAGATTTAGGCGCGAATTAGGTAATTAATGGTTTGGAAATAGAGTAGTAGATGAAAGGAATAAGTTATCAAGCATCATCATTAACTCGAATACACTAGATAGCTTCAAACATATTTTGGATGGATACATGACCCATAGGGGTTGGATGTAAATGGGACTGCCTAGTATGGGTCAATAGGCCCGCTTCAGCTTCCACCATCCATATGTTCTTATGTTCTTATCTCGGGCATTAGGAACCTTAAGTACAGAGACAGGTTAAAGCATCTTAATTGGCACTCCCTCGAGAGCCGTAGTGAGGGGCGATATGATGCAGGTGTATAAATGGAAGTCATGGCTAAACAAAGGGGATATTACAAAGGTAATCAAACTATCCAACCAGGGTCGAACTCGTAACAATAGTTTCAATTAGACAAATTTAGATTTAGGCGCGAAATATGTAAGCATTGGTTTGTAAATAGAGTAGTGGACGAGTGGAACCATTTACCAAATATCATCATTATCTCGAATACGCTGGATAGCTTCAAACATAGGTTGGATGGGTATATGAGCAATAGGGTTTGGCTGTAAATCGGACTGCCCAGTATGGGCCAATAGGCCCGCTGTACTTTTCTCCATTCTTATCTTCTTACTGCTACAGTCAGACCTGGACGACTCCCCCCAACCACCACCTTCCTAGGGAAGCCAGAAGAAGCAAGATTATCTTTCATCAGACCTGACCAACTCAACCCTACCACCATTTCCCTAGGGAAGAGTAAAGACAACATCGCAAGTGAAGAAGGATTTCAGCCAGTAAGATCGATTGTGTTCTATTACGTAGATGTACTTAAAGTACTAATTATACTGCACCTTGCCTCTATATTTTTTTAGTTTTTGTTTAATTGGCCTCCAGCCTCTCCCAATAGCCATACGTTCGCCACCATTTTATTACCTTATTATTAAATATCCTAATACATAAGTAGATATCCTAGCTGTGTTGAGTTAGTTGAGCCGCAGATCTATACGGCATTCAGTGACTGTAGCCTCATAGTCAATATCTACAACTTATGCTCAAGTTCCTTCTATATTATTACTAGTAGTATTAATATTAGTACTTTTATTAGCATTATTATTAATAATAAAAGAGACAGGCGAAGAAGTGATGTATTTATTGAACCATAATATGTATGTATGTTACTTAATATTTTCCTTACATTCTATGTATACAAATACAAGGCTTTACTTTTTGCAAATTTTATGCATTTATATCTTTATTAATTCTGTTGCCCGCGAAGTGTACCATCATTCTATCAAAATAATTGCCCACCCCTGCCCTAGATAAAACAACGTTGAGAACCCATCACATTCCACTCATACCGGACACTCACCCGATCTACATACCAACATATCAGCTACCAAACTGCCAAAGGGTTGTAGTCCAGCAAATGGTACAAGAAATGGTGGAACAAAAAGTAATCCATCCTCTCTCGTCACCATGGAACTCGCCTCTATTCCTAGTCCCCAAGAAATATGGAGGATGGAGATCAGTCATAGATTTTCACGAGTCAACCAAGCAACTGTACCTGACAGGTTATCAATGCCTGCCCTAACTGACTTGCTACAATCTCTAGGAAAAGACAATGCCGTCGTCAGTAACCTAGATTTGTTTAGCTCCAGTCACGCCACTACCTACGTTCACCCTATCACAGTTAAGGACGGAGCAACTACAGGATCCACTGTGGTCCAAGGTAACCTACGCCTTAGAATCGAGAGACGATGTAGATTTGCCAAAACTACCTCTACCACTCTCACAGTTTGAGCTATGGCATGACGTTTGAAAGGGGGAGAACGAGGCCCTCAGGACTGAACTCCTTCAGGTACAGTAGGTGCCTTGCCTAGCAAGACACCTGCGAAGGAGGGTCAGGAGGAGCAGGCGTGAAGAGTGGTTGTCTCCAAGGAGACTAGGGTCAGACTCAGGAAAGCTGAACAGGGTGTGGAGTGCAGTAACCCCTACCAAGTGTTGCATGAAGCTGGTGAGGAAGAGAAGAGGCAGGACGTTGTGGTGCCAGGAGAGAAAAGGGCAGTTGTTCAAACCCTGCCCAGTGGAAAGGTCGTGGTAGTTGGGGACAGCCAGGTGAGGTTCTCAGATAGGACTTTTTGTGCAAGGGATAGGAAACGTAGGACTTGGCTGTGTTTTCCTTGGGGGCTGCGATAGCTCATGTAGATGAGAGGATAGATAGGATTTTAAGGGGGTGAGGATACCAAACCTGTAGTGTGTCTTAGCGTAGGAGGTAACGACATAGGATAGGTTAGGAGTGAGGAACTTTTCAAGAGGTATAGGGAGGCTCTAGGGAAGGTTAGAGATAGGGGAGGGATCCCGATAGTATGTGGTGTCTTTCCTAGAAGAGGAGCTGGCAGTGAATGTCTGTCCAGGGCAAATGCTATAAATTGCCGACTGGAAAAACACTGTGCAAGCAATGGTTGGGCGTTCATTGACAACTGGCAACCATTCTATGGCAACGACTACCTGTACAGTCGTGACGGAGTACACTTGTCTTGCGCGGGGGTAAAGACGTTGTCTGCATCCCTGGAGCGTGAAATTGTCATTTCAAAGGTGGGGTTTCGCCAGTAGAGAGAGGTCAGGGTTAGTGGGAGTAAAATAACAAGCAGGTCCTGGGGAGTAAAATTGGTTAATCAGGACAAGGGAAGGGTAGGTTAAATGTTAGAAATAAAATAGACTTGCTGAGAGCAGTTGTATGTACCGAGAATGCAGACGTCATAGCAATCACTGAAACTTGGATGAATTTGGCGAGCAAGAACGTTTTATCAGAGTACCACATAGTGGGTACAACCTTTTTCACAAGGACAGGGAAGGTAGGAAGCGGATGGGGTCGCACTCTTTGCCAGGGATACATTAAAATGCTGTATTAATTATTCAATAAAGGGTGAAATAGGAACCGAGTCTTAATTGGTAGAAATTGTGGAAGGAAGGGAAAAACTAATTATGGGAGGGATTTATAGGCGCCCAAGTCTTGGGAAAGAAGCAGCTCAACCAATATGACGGGAAATGAGTAGGGCAGTAAAATACAACAACTTCTGCCTTGTGGGGTTTTCAACTTCAGAAATATTGACTGGGACAACATTGTAGGAATCCAGGTAAAAGAGTCACAGGAAAAAAGTCACAGAAAAAAAAGTCACAGAAAAAAAGCCATGCCCAGTGATGCCCTGATGCCTCTGAGAATGCGTCACACCTCACCTATGTTCGCCCCACACCTATGGAATGTGCATGACGCCACCATGAACAACAATGCTCCTACCAACAACATTTGTGAAGGGGTGGAATAATAAGTTGTTCAACCTCGTCGGTCACTACCATCCATCAATCTGGCGCATCATTGAATGGTTTCAGCTTGAAGCAGCGACAGTGGCAACCCACCTCAAAGAAGAGTTCGTCAGCGCTATGTGCAGCTACAAGAACGCCTTCGCAACTTGTGTGTTGGTCGACGGGAGGATCACAAGACTGTAACAGATTTTCTTCGTGGCGTCGGTTGGAATATTAATCATTAACACTAAATATACATGTAATGCCATGCTATTATGTAAATTGTTTTCAACGTGTACATGTCGTGTAAGTACTTCAATGAATAACTGTTTTAAAGGTTTTTAATAAACTCTGGTTTTTTTTAGAGTATTTAAAATGCTATGACATTATGTACAGTATGTTGTTTTCAATGTATACATGTTATATATTGCCAATATACGACTGACGTAAATGTTTTTGTTTTACTGCCTTGTATTGTCAGTTAATTAGCGACTTAAAATATTATTTGTTTAATTACTTTAATTAGTATCTAAGGTGTTCAAAGGAAATGTGACTCTTTTTTACTGACTTTTTTTCCAAGCCAAAATTGACTTTTTTTCCTCTGACTTTATTACCGGTCACCCATTGTAGGTGACTCTGAATCTGAAGACTTCCTAGACGTAGTACAGGACAATTTTTGAAACAACTAATTACAGAGCCTACTAGAGGTGACAATATAATAGACCTAGTATTAACAAATAAAACAAATATTATCAGAGATATCAAAATTGGGGAAAAACTAGGGAACAGTGATCACAGAGAAATCAGGTTCACCATTAATTGGGAAACGATAAACAATGACAATATGATCAGAGTCCCAGACTTTCGATCGGCGGATTATGAGGGGTTAAAAAGGTAACTAGGTGAGGTCGCCTGAGAACAGTCAGGTCAGTCCCTGATATGAACAGGTGAGGTCAATGGCGACACAGCAATTGATCGTGAATATAACATATTCACTAGTATACTACATAAAGCACAGGAACAAAATATACCATACAGAAAAATTAGGTCAAATAAGAATGAGCCAAGGTGGATTACCAAAAAAATTAAACATGACATAGGAATAAAGAAAGGAATTTATAAGAAATTAAAGGGAGGGGAGGAGCATCTCACAAATAGGTATAATGAACTATCTAGGAATTTTTAGAAAATGGAAGGAAGAAAAAGAAGGACTACGAAATCAGGATAGCAAGAGAATCCAAGGAGAATCCCAAGGGATTTTTCCACGTATATAGGACAAAGGTCAAGGACAAAGTGGGGCATTTAAAGTCAGAGAGAGGGGAAGTGATTGATGATAGTGAGAAAATAAGCAAACCATTAAACAGCTACTTTTTATAAGATTTCACAGAAGAAATTCACGAGGAAACGCCTGAGGTGGAAATGATATTTAGGGGAAATGAAGAATAGAAACTAATGAATATCACCATCAGAAAAGAGGATGTTCTTAAGAAGATAAATAAATTAAAGAAGACAAATTCCCCTGGGCAGGATTAAATTTTCCCTCGAGTTTTGAAAGAGGGTAAAGGAACAGATTTGTGGATCCCTCGTAAATTTATTTATAAAATCATTAGACACGGGATTTGTGCCAGACTTGTGGAAACAGGCAAATGTAGTACCCATATTCAAAATGGGAGACAGAGCATCAGCGTCAAATTACCAGCCGATTAGTTTGACGTCAGTAGTGGGGAAATTTCTTGAATCAATAATAGCAAATAGCATCCGATCGCATTTAGAGAAAAACAAAAAAATCTACGACTCTCAAAATGGATTTACAAATGGAAAATTTTGTCTAACAAATCAACTGACGTTTCTCAGGAAAGTCTTCGAGGTAGTAGATAATGACGAAAATTACGATGTTATTTACTTAGAATTAAGCAAAATTTTTGACAGACTACCGCGTCAGAGGCTTCTGAGAAAAGTTAAGGCTCATGGTATCGAGGGGAAAGTTGTAAATTGGATCAAATCATGGCTCACCGATAGAACACAGAGGGACAGCGCAGATGGTGTTAAATCTGAGTGGGGTTCCCCAGGGATTAGTACTGGGCAAACTCTTGTTCATAATCTACAAATCTACATAAACGATCTAGATACTGGGATCAGCAGTGACATAAGCAAGTTTGCGGATGACTCCAAAATAGAGCGGCAGATTAATTCAGGACAGGATGCATATGCACTACAGGAGGATTTAAATAAACTGCAGGAGTAATCAGAAAATGGCAAATGAAATTCAACACCAGCAAATGCAGCATGCTTAATATTCGAAGAACAAATACAATACTGTCATTGTATACAGACGTAATAACATCAACCTAGAGAAGTCGACTTGTGAAAGAGACTTAAGGGTACATGTAAGCCCGGACCTGCGACCTAGAAAACAGTGAGTTAATGTTCGAAATATGGCAAAGAGAGTATTTGTTTTTATATCTAGAAGTGTAAGGAATAAGAGTGCGGAGGTCATATCAAATATACAATAGGACTAGCCGTGTGTGTATCTGTTCTGGGCAGCCGAAACGGCACAATCGTTTTTCATCAAACTTGGTGGAAAAATCGCAAAAAATTCGTAGAGTGAAACAAACCTGGTCCCATGTAGATGGTTTCATTAGGAAGGCATTAATTAACGATTTTATTTATGCTGGCAAAAGATGTCACTGTCCCCTGTCTGCCGGCTGGACGATTGCAGTTATCGTACGGTTCCCTCCTCCTTCCCCCACTTTTTCTCTTAGCCTACTGTATTTTTTAATGTTGTTTGGATTAGTAAAGAATGAAAGATGAGTAAATAGAAGAAAAAAAGAAGAGGAAACAGAAACTAGTTAGAGATAACCGTTGGGGGGAGCTGAGTTTCATCATGCGTCTGGATGAGCAGTTTCAACGTTACCAGAGCATTTTCGGACCTTACGAGGCTACAGTGTACTGTATACTTATTCCTGTGGCTGACTGTACAGTACATGGAAAAAGGAGAAGAGATAAAAAGATAATAACAGGAATGCATGGAGAAGATAGAAAGGGAAAAGAGAAGGAGAAGAAACATTATTATCCTTAAGAGGCGAGCGAGGAAAGGAGATGGGAGAGAAGGATATTGAGAGGTTTAGGTATTAATGGAGGGATTTGTCTTTTAAAGTTCCCAGAATACCATTTTAAAATCCCCTATTTAATAAGGAAGAAAAAGTGCTAAATATTATGAGTAGTGTAATGGACAGAGAGATATATAAATATAGATAGAGATAGTAAGGATAAAAATGGAGAGAGAGAGAGTGAAGTGGACATTCAAGAGACATAATACAGACAGGTTCAAGGACACACAGAAAGACAGACAGATAGACAGACTTATGAAAGACAAAGATAACAGACACATACATACAGACAGACAGGCAGACATGACTACACTGTGAAACTAGACAGTGAAACAGACTGGAGGTTGACAAAAATAGACAGATTCATACATGCACAAATAGACAATATGGCAACTAACATGACAGACAGACATACAGTCAGCTGACTGACTGGTTCACATTAGACAAACAGGCAGACACACGCCAACAACGGATAAGACAGACAGATTTGACGACACAAAGAGTACAGACGGGCTCATAGTCAAACACCACGCAGACGAACAGACAGTTGAGATGGCAATAGAAGGGACGGATAGACTTGAGACAGATTAGAAGGCATTTATAAACAAGAATAACACCAAATTGACCATAGCTGCGTCAGTGAGGGTAGCTGGTCTTACATCCACCAGCATAAATAACACTGGGTTGCATTTGAAAATTAAAATTCATAAGGTGCGGGGTTTCTTAGCTGATTCTTTATGTATTTTGCGTGCTGATTCCAAAAATGCCATTCATTTTGCCCAATCAGGTCAGATTTTTATGCTATGGGAATTAGGAAAAAAATCGAAATTCTTAAATTTTATGTCAAAATTTTTATGCAAAATATATCATAAGAAATGTAACCACAACACATAGGACCAAAAATGTCAACTACATAGATGCCTTTACAGTTAGACATGCATAGATGGCTGTGGCAGAGAATATCTTTGGTGGTTGGTGTCTGGGGCATCCCGTTTCAGACACCAACAGTAGTCGGCGAGCATGTTGATATCCCAGCGACCCTGTTACCGCTCCTCCATTACACAGATATCTTGATGGAAGCGTTCTCCTTGTTCCTCACTCACATCACCACAGTTCTCTGGAAAGTAGTCCAAGTGGGAGCTGAGGAAGTGCATCTTGATGGACATGAGTGCACCAAGAACTTTGTAGCTGAGTAGTAGGTCCTCAACAACTCTTTCATACTCTGGACTTCTGTAGTTGCCAAGAAAATTGGAGACAATAGACTTAAAGGCATGCCAGGCTTTCTTCTCATTTACATCCATGCTGCAATCAAACTTGGGATCTTTGAAAAACTCTCTCATCTGAGGGCCATCAAAAATTCCTGCATTCAGCTTTGCCTCACTGATGTTTGGAAATTTTTCTTTCAGAAAATTGAAAGCTTGGCTTTTTTTGTCCAGTGCCTTTACAAAGTTTTTGAACAGACCGAGCTTGATGTGCAGTGGCGGAAGAAGAATGTTCTGCTGATTCACCAGAGCATGGGCAACAACATTGTGAGAACCTGGAGTAAGTCCACTTCTTGCAGGCCAGTCACATTGCATGTAGTGCTGCTTGTCTGCTCGACTATCCCACAGACAGAGAAAACATGCCATGTACCACCAGATGAAAAAGAAATTTAATTGTGAAAAAATATATTTAAAAAAACACGGACATATACTCTTTTCCTTTGCGTCACGGCGGACATTTAAATGGCAGGCTAGAACGTGGGTGTATTTAAATGCATCGTAAAGGGCATTAAAACTGACCAAAATCTTTTCTGTGAGGCTTGCCAATGTCTCGGATGATTTTTTTAATGAACGAATATGAGGACCCCATTTTGAGCGAAAAATGCTATAGCACAAAATTCTGACTTGATTGAGCAAAATGGATAACATTTTTGAGATCAGCATGCAAAATACACCCAGAAAAGCTTAATAATACACAAACCTCAAAAACTACGCAGGGCAGTGTAATAAGACGCATTGAAAACTAACACACTCGCGAGGAAAGAACATAGATGGTCGGTCAGTCATGTGAGAGGGGCCTAAAACTGACTAACGTAGATGATGACTATGATGACTTAACACAGGTGATGACTTAAGCAGAAGGTGACTAATCTAACCAGAATCATGGTCACTTCTCTTCATAATATAATTTATCTCGGAATGATCATCGGTGATTCATAATATTTTTTTTTTATGATTTTAACCTCTCCTTATGGCGAATATTTCTTTAACTTATTATTCTAATCTTTATTCTATTCCTTCCTATAGTATACTAGACACTTACAGTACCTAATAAAGACGGCCATGATTATAATAACCAGGACCATGATTATACAACCACAACCATGATTATAACAACCAGGACCATGATTATAACAACCACTTTCATGATTATAACAACCATGATAATGATTATAACACCTACGACTATGATCATAACAACCACGACTATAATTATAACAACCGCGACCATGATTATAACAAACACGACTATGATTATAACAACCACGACCATGATTGTAACAACCACGACTATGATTATAACAACCACGACCATGATTATAACAACCACAACTATGATTATAACAACCACGACTATGATTATAACAACCATGACCATGATTATAACAACCACGATCATGATTATAATAACCACGACCATGATTATAACAATCACGACCATCTGGAAAACGATGTCTCTGTACAGTAGGGAGTGACAGTTTTGCAAAAGTTTTCAAAATCTAATTGCTTGGGTTGGATTATTTGTCTATCGGCCACGCTAATTCCGATTATGTTTGATTTTTTTACATCATTGCATTAGAAGGTTTGTGGATACTTTTGGGTTTGGCATGAAAAACGCGAAAAAACTGTAAATAATAAAGGGACTGGCAATGTGGCACAACCTGTTAAAATCAAGTTATTGAATTGGATTATTCGACTACTGTGTACACTGGTTCATAATATGCTATTGTTTTACAACTCAATGCGCTACAAATTATGCCGATATTTTTGCTGCAAGTCACCACATACGTATATTTCGAAAACCAGGGCCCAATATTACCAACGGCGTGGATAGATTCCGTGGAATGAATTCAGGACATTCCCGCTCATGGAACATTACCAAACTCCGTATATGTGCCAATGGCAGGCCAATGGCAATATTTACAGAGTTTGTTGAGGCTCCCTGGACGGGAATGCCCTGAATTTATTCCACGGAATCTATTCACGCCGTTGGTAATATTCGTCCCAGGACTGATCAACGAATTCAGCCCAAGTAGCTTGACTTGGACAGTTAAGGACAAAATCTCAGTCCGTACTTTTGAATAAAATATTGTTCAATAGGTGGTGATATTGAAGTGCTGAAAGTTGTTTTTTCTGTGTTGTTTTGCAGTTAGTTCAAAGGGCCGCCACCAAGATGGGTCGTCCTAAGATTAGCAACACTCAGCTGCGCCAGGGTAACGATAAGGTGTTCGGGGTTCGGATGCCTCTGCCATCTAACAAGTTGCCTCTGAACAAGGAAGTTGGAAGTGCCCTGGCTTATGAAGCAGAAAACGAGAGGTTAAGGAGAAGAACAAATGCTTTTGATTATATGGATGCCACCAACAAGGTGACTGAGAAGGTACTGGATGTGTATAGGAAGGCCACTGTCCCCACTATCTCTGAAATCAGGGTGAAAATGAGAGTCCACGACCTGTGGAGGATGCGGAGGGAGACGATGATGATGAAGGGAAATGGACAGAAACAGAAAAGGAAGAAAACGAAGAACGGGAAGCTGAAGATGAGGTTCGAGGCTCATACCGAGCCTTGGCGTCCTGGGCACGTGTAGCGGCGCGGCGGTCGCAGCTCTCGGCTCTGGTCTGCCAGTCCTTCGCAAAGGCCTTGGTGTGTGCAGAAACGCAAGAGCGGAGAGGGTGACCATACAGGATCTGGGCAGGGGAGCGTCCTGTGTGGGTGGGAGTGGACGCGGGTTCTGGGCAGCTCTGTGTGGCAGCGCCAGGCGCGTCGCTCGTTGAATCACGCACCCTACTGGCGGTGTACCGAGCAGCTGGGATCTGCTCGGGAAAGTCTCTGGGTACCACGCATAACTCCTTGAGGTGCTCCCACGACAACCAGGGTGTAGCGAGAGTAGGCTGCACGTCGATCCATCCGTGACACGACCTGTCGCCGTAAGTGATCTCCGCTTGAAAGGAGCCCACAGCGTCCGCATTGTTGTACAGCAGCTGCGGCGGTGGTCCTAGGTCACGTTTGGTGAGGCCCAGTTTCTGGAGGTGCTTCAACCCAATCACCGTAGTATCGGCGCCGGTGTCCGATATCACCTCGATGTGACCCGACACATCACCGTGTGTGACAGCGACGCGGATAGTAGGGGAAGGGGTAGTCCTGGGGCGTGTGGTCGATTCCACCCTCCTGGTGTGACTCCGCTGCTGCTTGGGGCTGCATGGGCCATCTGGAGGGGGCCGCATGCGAACCACCCCGAGGGAAGTGCGCTGCTGTTCTCCTCGTCTCGGGCTTTTGGGCTTGGGTTGGCGGAAGCACTTGTCGTAGTGTCCATAGCGACCACAGGCATGACACTTGCGGCCTCGTGCAGGGCATCTGTCTGTGTTAGACCAGTGGCCCTTACGGTCACATCCACGACACAGTGCGTCGGCGGCCGGGCAAGTCTTGGGGCTGTGCTGCTTTCCACAGCTGCCACAGGAAGCACTAGGCGGAGGCGTGGAAGAACGTGTGGCAGCCTTCGCGTTGTTGGCTGCCTTCTTATCCTTCTTGTATTGTGAGATAGCTCTCACAGCAGGTGGGGCCCGTAAGGCAGAGGTGGCGGACTTGGTGGCCTCGTATGACCGACATTCAGTCACTACCACCTGGAGTGTGGAGGAAGCGTCCAGGGGAATGAGTCGCTGCATTAACTCTTCGTGCCTGACACCTGTCAATATCCCGTGCTTGATCCAGGCTTCCTCACATTCCCGGCTGTGCGCCTTGCAAACGTCGATCTCCTCTGACAAAATCTTCAAGCGTACAAAAAAGTCGTCAAAGGATTCGTTCTCTGCCTGCTTGCAGCTGGTAAAGGCACGGCGACGCAAAGCCTCGTTGTTCCGACCCTTAACATGCTCCTGTAAAAGGTCGAGCACATCCGTCACTGAAGATGTAGAATCGGGAGGCACTTGCAACGTGTGCTCCAAAACTCTCTGGGTCTCCAGAGACAAACACATGCGCAGTTGGATGAGCTGTTTGTTTGGAGGCATGCTGTCTAGGTCCACCATCGTGGAGTAATCTGTCCAACGCCGCCTCCACTCACGAAAAAGCTGAAATGTGACGTCTGGTGAGAGGGCGGGTGGGGGTTGAACAGATGCCTTGGGAGCTGTTTGTTTGGAGGCAAGAGTACCTGGAGGACGCTGGTGTGATGGAGGAGGGAGTGTACTGGCGCCTTGAAGCGCGCTACCTGCGAGTGAGGGAGTGTGGGTTAGCTCCAGGGTCGCCAATAGTGCCTCAAAACGCAACTTTTCCTCCTCTCTTCGTGTCTCCTCCCTCTGAAGTTCCATCTCTCTGCGTCTCTCGTCCCGGTCGTCCATCTACCTCAGAATTGTGGCAATGTCCGTCACAGGAGGTGGAGGATGAGAGTCTGCGCCCTGTGGTGGGGAGTCGTGTCTCCCATCTTGACGTTGTCCCTTCTTACCTCCCATCTTTGTGTGTGCGTGGACTGCACTGTTTAGTATATAAAGTGGCGCCTCAACAGCTCGAACCACATATATATGACATAAACAGCGCAGAAATCACGCATATGGTTCACTGTTCTGTCCGTGAGTGAGTGCGTGCGTGCCTGTGTGTGTGTGTGTGTGTCTCAGAGAGCGGAGCGTCGTGGCCTTAAGGCCGGTGGCTAGAGCCGCCGGGGGTGGGGGTGAGACCGTCAGTTCTCCCGGGATGTCACACGAGAAGGGTGTACGGCTGCGTGCTCCGTGGGTACCACAATAAAACAGGCCAATGCTCAACTCTCATCTCTAGACACACACTAATACACTGACACTAACACTGCCACCGTCACTTAAACGCACTGTGACGGCCCGACACTGCACATGGCGGCGAAACACAGAGCAACACAGCACAACACACTATGAGTCGACGCGCATCACCGGCAGACGTAACTGTCTCGGCATTGTTCACACACTTTGTAAGTCCACAGATCCGAGACACTGCGCCATGATGGTTACAAGTGTTCCCCAAAGAATGCAGTGATGGGTAGGGAAACACTGAGTAACACTGAGTCCGTTTATTATGGATGAGAGAAATACAAGTGGTGACTCGCGAGTGCCATGCACGGCTTACACAGTCAGACTGAGGCTGCCTTGCCATATGGCAGCCTCGGGGCAATGTTGCCACATAACGTGCAGTGTTGCCACGTAATGATATATATAAATGCTACTCGGCACAGTAGCTTATATACAGGGTTGCTACTCGGCACAGTAGCTTATATACATAACCTACACTTACAGTGATTTATTTGCATATATACATATGCATATATTTGCATACACATATACATACACATACCTACATATATATATATATATATATATATATATATATATATATATATATATATATATATATATATATATATATATATATATATACATAGATCAGATTCATGTGGGTATGAAGTGAACTGCCTCCATTTGGGGCATGAGAGAGTGGTAGTGAGTGAGCCTTGTTTACTGAATCAGCTGACCCTGGCTCGATCCCTGTGATAGATCCAACATGGTAGATCACTTGGTGAATAATTTGATGATTAACTTAGTGTTATTCATTGAGGTGTATTTATATAAAGCAAGGGTGCTGTTAGATCTGGATGGAAATGTTTTTTGAATCCAGCCAGCAGTTCACACCTCTATAGACTGCTTAGTCAACGGGCAGGCCAAAAGGTAGCAGTATGGGTGAAGAAAAATAATTGGTCAAATGCACTCACTGTGAGTGCATTATTTTTTTGCTCCTCTGAGAACTTTTATCTTTGAACAAAATTGTAAAATAAACTTATATTTTGTTCTTACCTATTTTGTACTCACTAATTTACTATTCAGCGCCGAGACCTTTCAGCGCCTGTGCGTTCCGTTCAACTCAGAAGCTATCTGTCTTTCATTAACGTGGTATAACACTGTATACTACACTTGATTTATATTATGTTGTATTCAACTTATTAATAGGCTAGGTTAGGTTAGGTTAGGTTAGGTTAGGTTATTGATTTGGTGGCGCTGAAACGGTGGCGCTGAATAGTCTGGCGCTGAAATGGGCTGGCGCTGAAACGGCGGTGCTGAAACATCGGCGCTGGAATGGCGGCGCTGAATCGTACCCTACCCGTAATTCAATGATGAACTTTTCTTGAGTCGTTCTTGTCATAAACAATTTCTTTGTTGTTATTTTCCTATTTCATACCCGCTTGACTGTTGTATTTTCTTAGAAGAATTGTGTTAAAACGAAATTTTCTTTTCAATAGTTTATTAATTATGAGTTTTATAAGTAATTCATTGCATAATCTTATTATTGGTGTTTATAACACATTTCTTATATCAAATCTATACATAAATTAATAACCTTTCATTGAAAAAAATGCCTGGAGACCATTTCACACAATTTCAGTTAAAAGTATGTGTGAAAATCATTTAGGCAGACAATGGTTTGCAAGGAAAAGTTGGGTAGATGCTTATATAAGTTTTGAATACAGTATATGCTACCTTCTCTCCCTTCTCTTTTGTTCTCATTCGGTCTGTTTCCTTTTTCCTGCTCCAGAAGTTACTCATGTTGCTACAGCAGTGGAGTAAAACCGTTTCTTCAACTCTTTACAGTGTGTTCAGGTGACAGTAAACAAACTAACATAACAAAACGGGTCTCTTACGGGTCCAATGAGGGAATAAATGTCGGTATAAGAGGCAATTATATCAGTTATAGCATAACAAGGTTATTATCAAGCTCTGAACACAAAGATAAACATTATTAATATATCTAGATAAGGAAATAAACAAGACAATACACTTCAAGAGTAGGCAGATGCCAGATGTACATGCTAATGACACAAGTCTCAAGTTAAATTAGATTTTACTAATATTCTTCATCATTACTTAAAATGTGCAAAATCAAGAAAATAAAGATTGTGGCAGAATTCAAATAACCTCAAAAAAACATTTCACAAGCAAAGCATGTTTTCTAGTTGCATGTCAAAACAGAAGTTTCGTCGATGATCGCCAAAAACATTTGAGGGTGTTTTTGTCGCATAGGTCATGGTGGCGTCCGTCAGGTCTGGCTGCCGTTGTGGACTAGCCGTAAGTCGATCTTAACCGGCAACAGACATCACTGCCGAAGCAGAATGCGCCATGTATTGTATTTTCGTAATTACAATCACTTAAACAGGTCCCGCCGAGTTGTGGACAGAGTCTATTTCTGCTTCCTGTGGGAGACGAAAGGAGGGCGTTAGAAGTAGATAGGAAAACCACTAACCCAGTTATTTCACTTTTGTCGTGGGAGAATATGGGTGAGGGGAGAAAGAAGCCACTTTTAAAACATCTCCTTGTTGATACTTCGTGCGAGGATGTTCATGTAACACTGGTACACGGTACTAAGGAGTTCATGTAACACTGGTACACGGCACTAAGGTGTTCATGTAACACTGGTACACGGTACTAAGGTGTTCATGTAACACCGGTACACGGTACTAAGGTGTTCATGTAACACTGGTACACGGCACTAAGGTGTTCATGTAACACTGGTACACGGTACTAAGGTGTTCATGTAACACTGGTACACTATACTATGGTGTTCATGTAACACTGGTACATGGCACTAAGGTGTTCATTTAACACTGGTACACGGTACTAAGGTGTTCATGTAACACTGGTACACGGTACTAAGGTGTTCATGTAACATTGGTACACGGTACTAAGGTGTTCATGTAACACTGGTACACGGCACTAAGGTGTTCATGTAACACTGGTACACGGTACTAAGGTGTTCATGTAACACTGGTACACGGTACTAAGGTGTTCATGTAACACTGGTACACTATACTATGGTGTTCATGTAACACTGGTACATGGCACTAAGGTGTTCATTTAACACTGGTACACGGTACTAAGGTGTTCACATAACACTGGTATACGGAACTCAAGTTATATATATATATATATATATATATATATATATATATATATATAATATATATATATATATATATATATATATATATATATATATATATGTAACCGGTCGGAATTTACTGGACTTTAATTTCTCACTTGACTTGGGGTTTATTTAAAATTAATAGATGGTAATGGCAGTGGAAGCGCCCCTTTGAGAAAAATCCCGAACCAGCACAAGAACACTTAAAACTACTAAACAAAATAAATTGTCCGTGACCCGTGGAAGGATAGCATCTGTGACTGGGATGAATGAGACACACTGTTACATTTAGACACTTATATTCCCTCCAACACTACAAACACAATCCAATAATGGTACACCAATATGTGCACCTCTTAACTTGAACTTAAAACACTACTCTGGGGAATAAAAGTTATACATGATATAAAAATTATTAGAACCTCAGGCAACAATAAATTTGAAGTATTAAGAACTGTTCCGTGCACACATGAAACAGGCCTTAAAGGCTTTCACACAATAATATCAGTCACTTAGGTACCAAAAAAAGAAATTAACTACTCTACAATGAATAGGCCTTAAGGGCACTCAACAAAATTATATGTCACTGAGGAATGGTAATAAAAATGAGAAATTAAATACTCTACAATGAATAGGCCTTAAGGGCACTCAACAAAATTATATCAGTCACTGAGGAAATGGTAATAAAACATGAAATTAAATACTCTACAATGAATAGGCCTTAAGGGCACTCAACAAAATTATATCAGTCACTAAGGAAATGGTAATAAAATATGAAATTAAATACTCTACAATGAATAGGCCTTAAGGGCACTCAACAAAATTATAGCACCCCAACAGATGCACACTTCCTAACCTAACCTAACCACTACTCTGGGGAACAAGGTTATACCTGAGATCAGAATTATGAAGAACAATCAGAGGCATTAAAAGAATCAAATCACAGTATCACTCTGGTTCCACTTGATGGCACAAACATTCAAAACAATATTATCAAAATTATCTAGAAACTATTAAATTACACCCGTAATAAGGGAGGGAAAATGTTCCTCCAGGTATCTCCTAGAGACCTAGACTCACGGTCTCAGTGTGTGACCATTAGTCTACTCAGATAGCCTCAGTGTACTCCCAGTGCGTCCATAAAGCGGACGGGAGTGAGCCAATCAGACCTTGTACAGTTGAGAGAAGCTTTAGCGTCCCGTGTCGTTTAGTTGTCGGGAGCACTCGTTCACTCAAGAGATCCTTTGCTACCCCGCTAAACAGTGACAGGCCTACTTTGATCGGTCCAATGGCGACAATCGCCACCCTCAATCCTCAACGGCAGTCTCAAACGGCAGTCAATCTCAGGTCAACTCCAGTCAACTTCAGTCAAGTGGGTTCTCACGGAAACCCTGAAATGAACTCACTGTTAGCTCTAGTTTACTTTATCACTGCCCTATCTAACCCTGTCTGAGATCGAATGAGACTTACTTGTTATACTGCAATATTTCAGCACAGGTGACTAGGCCACGTGACTATTTCTGGGACAGACGCGCAGGGACGTCTTGTTCGTGTGAGTGCTATCCGGGACTGAGAGAGAGCCCGCTTCGTGTCCTCTCAAGGCGTTAGCTTAGGCCTACGTGACCTATTTTCCGCCTAACTAATAACTCCTTGGGACACCCTTTAACATTATTCAGACTGCTAAACGATCTATAATAATTTCAAATTCAATAATAGTCCCTTAACTTCATGAATCGCATCATTATTAATCCGGTAAATTACATTTAATATCATATAGGCCTAGTTCCGCAATCTCCCACTATGTGCGGGGAGCGCTCTCTTCCCTCAGACGACCTTGAACGCTCAGTACCGCTAATGGCGGGGCATTCGAAATTACTCTGAAATTTCTGAATATTACAATCGACCCCCCTAAAAAAAGACAGCACTGTCCTCATGTGCTGAGAAGACCATTCATACGACCCCCCTAAAATTTGTTCTAAGAAACTGCATCTTACCCCTTTTGCTAAACGCAGCATTCCCGTCTTCTCTTCTCTCCTGCTAACACTCGACCCCCCTAAAAGAAAAACAGCACTGCCCTCATGTGCTGAGAGAACAACTTAGACCCCACCTTCAACTCTGTACTATTCCACTCACAGCTAACAACTCCATTTCTTCCCCATTTCTTCCTAGCCCAACTCATAACCAACCAGAACATCACGCTCCCCTTTTGCCTGGCCCTTAACTAGAGAACCAATGTCAAAATTAATACCAGCCCAAACAAACATGCTCTCCTTTGCCTGGCCCTTGAACTAAGAGGAACCAGTGTCAAACCAATACTCAGTCCAAAGCAAACATGCTCTCCTTTTGCCTGGTCCTTGAACTAAGAGGAACCAGTGTCAAAACAATACACAGTCCAAAACAAACATTCTCTCCTTTTGCCTGGCCCTTGAGCTAAGAGGAACCAGTGTCAAAAAAATACTCAGTCCACGTCTCCGAACCTCATGCCGGCAGACCAACCCTCTGACAATGTACCAGTCCATGTTAGTGAGGCCCTGGACATTACAACTGTACTCTCAATCCCGCTCATGACAGCAACCACTACTCAACGCACATCTCTGACCTAACCATCTCTCCAATCCCCCCTGCCCTACTCACAACTCCTCCAACTCACCCTCGACAACCTGCCCCTTCTCATTACCCTGCAACCTAAACTGTAATTTGTCGGCTTCGTCTTTCAGTTGCAGGCTCGATCGACCTCTCTGAACTACTTCTCCATCTCGCTCATCTGGAGTGGGGGCTCCTCGTCTTCCTCCTCAGATTCATCCATCGCTGGGTCTCCCGGATGCCTTAGGGTTGGAGCAGCCTTCAAGTTGCTTCGGTTTTCCACTCTCGCTTCCAGGTCTTCTTCCCCACTGGGCGCAATGCGATATAAACCAGGCCTTGGATTTAGGACCTCAACAATGTGCCATCTCGTATCAAACCAATGGTTTTGCAGCTTACACCGGCCTATTTTTACATTGTTCCTCAGCAAAACCTCCTGGCCCACTTCCCAGCTACTCTCGTGGGCTTTCTCTTCTCTTTTTCTTCTATTTATTTCCTTACGTCTCCGAACATTGATCTCCACTGCTTCCTGCAATCGTCGTTGCCGGTCTCTAATCACCATCACCCACTCATCTACCGGCTCTGGGTCTAGTTCCGGCCTAAGGTCAAACGGCAGGTTTGGTTCTCTCCCGTAAAACAACAGGAATGGGGAAAACCCTGTCGTGGCATGCGGAGTCGCGTTGTATTGTGACACCACTGCCTGCAGATGCTCTGGCCACCTATTCTTTTCCTCTGCCTCGAGGGTGGCCAGCAGACCGTGCAGGGTTCGATTGAACCGTTCCACCATGCCATTTCCCTGTGGGTGATATGCTGACGTCCTTATTTTCTTCACCCCAAAGGTGGCACAAGTTTGTCGGACCAATGCACTGCCAAAATTCCTTCCCTGATCGGTCAACAGTCGCTCAGGTGCACCCACTGCCAGGAAGATTCGATTCACCAGGATCTTTGCAATCGTCGAGGCTTTCTGGTCTTTGGTGGGAAAGGCCCAAGTGTAACGACTGTATATGTCAACCATTATCAGGACATTCTCCAATCCTTGCCGCTTGTCCAGCAAGGTGAAATCTGCGGCCAGTGTCTCTAATGGTTTGGCAGCTTCAATCGTCCCTACATGCAGTTGGGGTTTCGGCACTTCATCTTTTGCTACTCCACACCTCTCGCAGCTGGCTATGTAGTCTCGCACTGTTTCTCCCATGCCTGACCAGAACCCTCGCTCCTGCACCAGCGACAGGGTGCGATCTCGCCCCTGATGGCCAAACTCGTCGTGGCAGGCTCTAGTCAAAGCCTCCTGCAAGTTTGGAGTTAACACTGGCACCTCCCTCCATAGATTCTTCCCTTCGGGTCTTCTATGCCAAACAACATCTTCTCTTACTATCAGGGATTTCCTAGCTCGGTACATCTTGCGGAAATCATCATTTTGGAGCTCTACCTGTACCTCATCCTCCGGCAGCTCTCCCACCAACCATCTTCGCAGGTTTGTCATATAGTCCATGCCTTCTTGCTCCTTACGCAGCCCATCCATCGTCCACAGTTCCTTCCTTCCTGCCCCGTTCTCCTCTAATACATGCATCGCTGTATACTCTTCTTCACTATCTTCCTCCTGTTCCGCCGGGATTCTAGATAGCGTATCCGCCACAATGTTGTTCTTCCCCGGCTTGTACTCTATAGTAAAGTTAAACTGCTCGAGATCCGCATTCCACCTACTTTCCACGGCACCTAGTTTAGCCTTCTCGCGGTGACTGAGTGGGTTGTTATCTGTATAGACTGTGAAATGTTTCCCTGCCAAATAATCCCTGAATTTATCCACTACTGCCCATTTGAGTGCTAACATCTCTAACTTACGAGAACTATAGTTGTTCATGTTACGTTCCGATTTCCTCAGGCCCCGACTCGCATAGCACACCGGATGCAACCTGCCATCCTTCCGCTGGGACAGCACCGCACCTAGCCCACGAAAACTTGCATCTGTTTCTAATATAAATTCCTGAGTGAAATCTGGGCAAGCCAACACTGGTGTCTGCGTCACCTTGTCTTTCAACTCCTCAAAAGCCTGTTGCTGTCCCTCTCTCCATTCACTATCTACCCGATCCTTAGATTTCCCATGCATCAACGCATGCAGTGGAGCAGCTATTTGGGCAAACCCTTTAACAAATTTCCTATAAAATGATGTGAACCCTACAAAAGACCGCACATCTTTCACCGTCTGAGGGACTGGCCAATCTCTTACTACCCTAATCTTCTCAGGATCAGCTGTGATGCCTTCAGCTGACACCTGATATCCTAAATAACTTACTTTTGAAGCCATTATTTCACACTTTTTAGGTTTAAATCTTAAGTTATTCTCCCTCATCCTGCAAAATAATTCCCTCAATCTGACTATATGTTGATCTATTGTACTTGAAAACACCATCACATCATCAAGGTATACAAGCAACGAGGAGAAGATCTTATCCCCTAAAATCCGCTCCATGTATCTCTGAAAGGTTCCCGGACTATTTGACAATCCCATAGGCAGTCGCCTGTACTCAAAGTGTCCGAAGCTTGTGCTGAAGGCAGTCTTTGGACGGTCTGAAGGTTTTACTTCTATCTGGTGATATCCCGCCGCCAGATCAAACGTTGAGAAAAACTGGGCCCCCGTCAGAGATTCTAGAGTTTCATTTATCCTAGGCAGAGGAAACGCATCGCGTACCGTGACCTTATTTAAGTCACGATAGTCAATGCACAACCTCAGCGTCCCGTCCTTTTTCCTCACTACTACAATGGCGGCAGAGTACGGACTCTCACTATGCTGAATTACTCCCTGATCTAACAGCTGGCTAATGTGCTGCTTCACCTCTGGTACCTGGTTTGGAGGGATCCTCCGATATGGCACCCTAACTGGCCTGTCTGTAGTCACTGGGATCTCATGCTGAACCCCAATAGCCTTTCCTATGGGCTGGCCCTCTTCTTCAAAAATATCACTAAACTCTTCTATTAAACACCTAACTGCACTCTCTTGTCCCTCATTCATTTCCTCCGTGTGCACTTTGACCTCCGTACGGGCATCCGGTTGCACTGTTCTCACATGCACCTCTTCCCTGATGTCTTCCTCGACTTCCGTCCCCGAAGCCACTTTCCCAATCCGCCAATTGCCCCTCAAGCTCGTACGACTATCAGACAGATTTGCCACCAACACCTGGGTCATGCCTCTAACCACTCTTACAGCTGTCGGCAACACTATCACACCCTCAGGCATCCAACCTTCATCCTCTATTGTTAGAGGTTCAATCACTACTTCTTTGTTAGCTACCTGGCTTAATGAGGGAACACATACTGACAGCAACCGAGTACTCCGGGGAGGAATGGTTGGTCTTTCCTTCCTCTCTGTCATACAATACCCCAAGCTGATGGCCTCTATTGCACATAACTGCCTAACCTCATGCAAGCAATTTTCCCACTGAGCGGTGCTCCTGGCTTCCCTGCACAAGTGATACATGTGCGGCCAGATCTCCGCAACCTCCCCCAGCACATTCATCCCCAACAACCCGACATGAGCTTGCCCCTTACCCTGGGTCTCAATCCCTGGACAAACCAACATCCCCACATCAGTGACTTCCACCCCACATACGACCATAGTGACCCGAATACACCCCACACACGGCACTGGAAACCCTGACGCCCCTTTTACCCTTATTCGAGTGGGCTGCAACACCACGCCTGCAGGCTCCAGCTCCCGACGGTAGAAAAGTTCATCAATTAGCGACACTTCTGCCCCAGTATCTGCTAAACCCCACATTTCACGACCCGCTACCAGCACCGAGACCTTAGGACACTCTGCTTTCAGCCTTAAGGTACCTTCTGTTGTGATTAAATTTGTCATGCGAACCACGCTTGACCATGGGTCCGCTCTCTCTTGGCTCATAACATCGCCGGTGGAATCTATTGGTGAGGCCAGGAACGGTTGGCGGGGACTGCCTGGCCTTGGCCATTTCCCGACCGCCAGTTCCGATTGTTATTTCCAACTCGATACTGGCCATTGGCCACGTATCCCCTTGGGACACTCTCTCCTGGTCTGGACCCGTTTGTGCAATTGAAACTGAAATGGCCCTCTTGTCCACACGCATAGCACCTCGGGGGAATCGAGCCTCCAGTCTGCGGCTCGTTCTCTCTTCCTTTAGTCAGCGGTACCTCCCTCAAAGCTTCTCGTTTTTGTTCCGCCTCTCTCAGCCCCGTGATCCACTCGTCTAGACTATGGTGAGGATACTTCTTGATCTCATCCACTAACCACATACGGCTTTGTTCCTCCTTGAGCCCCCGAGTGATTGCATCTCCCAACAGGGCCTTATCATATTTATGATCATGGTGGTTCAACTCATCGTTTAAATCTAGCATAGCGTCATAATATTCAAGAAGCGTTTCGTTGCTCCCTTGTTTCCGCGTCATCACCTTCTGAATGGCGTCGTACGTGGCCGTCGGTCCGCCATATTGCTGCTTCAAATAACAAGTTAACTCATCTACGGTTTCCCAGTCTCTGCGTGCGTTGTATACGCGATCTGCCGCAGGCCCCGCAAGATGCCTTATTATGAATTGGATTCGACTGACTTCGTCTCCGTCTAACAGCTTGAGGGTTCGGTCAACCTCTCTTAACCACTTTCCTACCTCTATTCCTGGCCTACCGTCGAACTTAGACATGGTCAACCCGGCCCCGAGACTAGTTCCCTCTCTACTATTGTGTCTCCTCATCTCCCACATTGTCTCATCGTGCTGTATTTTATACTGTGTCTTTACCCTATCTAGTGCATCCCCCAACAGAGCTATGTGTTGTTGGTGTTCCGTCTCTAACTGTTGCAATTGTGTGTGGTACTCCCCCCTTAACTGTTGTACATATACTCCATACTCCCCCCTGATTTGGTTCACCCATGCCTGACATTCCCCATTGATCTTCCCTTCTAACTGTTCCAATCGCTCCTGGTACTCACCCCGGATTTTCCCCTCTAGCTTCCCAATACGTTCCACGAACTCTTCTCTCAACTGCACCGTCAACCACAACAACCCCATTCCCACGGCGAGCATGAGTAGAGTTGGGGTCACACTCTCTACCGTTTCCATCCACTCCATGATTACGCTCATTATCCCAACCACAGAACTATCAGTCACGACATAAAATTAACTACGCTCTGCTACCATTTGTAACCGGTCGGAATTTACTGGACTTTAATTTCTCACTTGACTTGGGGTTTATTTAAAATTAATAGATGGTAATGGCAGTGGAAGCGCCCCTTTGAGAAAAATCCCGAACCAGCACAAGAACACTTAAAACTACTAAACAAAATAAATTGTCCGTGACCCGTGGAAGGATAGCATCTGTGACTGGGATGAATGAGACACACTGTTACATTTAGACACTTATATTCCCTCCAACACTACAAACACAATCCAATAATGGTACACCAATATGTGCACCTCTTAACTTGAACTTAAAACACTACTCTGGGGAATAAAAGTTATACATGATATAAAAATTATTAGAACCTCAGGCAACAATAAATTTGAAGTATTAAGAACTGTTCCGTGCACACATGAAACAGGCCTTAAAGGCTTTCACACAATAATATCAGTCACTTAGGTACCAAAAAAAGAAATTAACTACTCTACAATGAATAGGCCTTAAGGGCACTCAACAAAATTATATGTCACTGAGGAATGGTAATAAAAATGAGAAATTAAATACTCTACAATGAATAGGCCTTAAGGGCACTCAACAAAATTATATCAGTCACTGAGGAAATGGTAATAAAACATGAAATTAAATACTCTACAATGAATAGGCCTTAAGGGCACTCAACAAAATTATATCAGTCACTAAGGAAATGGTAATAAAATATGAAATTAAATACTCTACAATGAATAGGCCTTAAGGGCACTCAACAAAATTATAGCACCCCAACAGATGCACACTTCCTAACCTAACCTAACCACTACTCTGGGGAACAAGGTTATACCTGAGATCAGAATTATGAAGAACAATCAGAGGCATTAAAAGAATCAAATCACAGTATCACTCTGGTTCCACTTGATGGCACAAACATTCAAAACAATATTATCAAAATTATCTAGAAACTATTAAATTACACCCGTAATAAGGGAGGGAAAATGTTCCTCCAGGTATCTCCTAGAGACCTAGACTCACGGTCTCAGTGTGTGACCATTAGTCTACTCAGATAGCCTCAGTGTACTCCCAGTGCGTCCATAAAGCGGACGGGAGTGAGCCAATCAGACCTTGTACAGTTGAGAGAAGCTTTAGCGTCCCGTGTCGTTTAGTTGTCGGGAGCACTCGTTCACTCAAGAGATCCTTTGCTACCCCGCTAAACAGTGACAGGCCTACTTTGATCGGTCCAATGGCGACAATCGCCACCCTCAATCCTCAACGGCAGTCTCAAACGGCAGTCAATCTCAGGTCAACTCCAGTCAACTTCAGTCAAGTGGGTTCTCACGGAAACCCTGAAATGAACTCACTGTTAGCTCTAGTTTACTCTATCACTGCCCTATCTAACCCTGTCTGAGATCGAATGAGACTTACTTGTTATACTGCAATATTTCAGCACAGGTGACTAGGCCACGTGACTATTTCTGGGACAGACGCGCAGGGACGTCTTGTTCGTGTGAGTGCTATCCGGGACTGAGAGAGAGCCCGCTTCGTGTCCTCTCAAGGCGTTAGCTTAGGCCTACGTGACCTATTTTCCGCCTAACTAATAACTCCTTGGGACACCCTTTAACATTATTCAGACTGCTAAACGATCTATAATAATTTCAAATTCAATAATAGTCCCTTAACTTCATGAATCGCATCATTATTAATCCGGTAAATTACATTTAATATCATATAGGCCTAGTTCCGCAATCTCCCACTATGTGCGGGGAGCGCTCTCTTCCCTCAGACGACCTTGAACGCTCAGTACCGCTAATGGCGGGGCATTCGAAATTACTCTGAAATTTCTGAATATTACATATATATATATATATATATATATATTATATATATATATATATATATATATATATATATATATATTGTTACATATTATGAGTTGTTCAGATTTCTTCCACTTAGAACTGAGAATTTATTTGAATATTAAACTTTTATATGCTTTTATTTGATAAAACTCAATATACTAGATTTGAGTCAAAATAGATTGAGAAATATGAAGAAAAAAAACATCACAAATATATGACAAGGACTTCTAATGTATATTGATTATGTATGTGTGTATGTTTGCATGTATGTATGAACAGGTATGTATGAATGTATGTATGTATCTATATATGTGTGTATGTATATATGTGTATATGTATGTATGTATGTATGTATGTATGTCTGCATGTATATGCTGATAACCACAAGGAAAGAAGAAAACACGAAGTTCCCAAGCGCTTTCGTGTAATTCACATCTTCAGGGGTGAGTACAGGCTAGGAAGAAATACAAAACAAGGTATATATATACAGAGGAGGGTGAGATTAAGTCCACAATGGTCAGGTATTAGGTATTGACCCTACTAATCCTCAAAAAGCACCACAGCAGTTTGTAGTCAGGTCAGAGGGTAAGCTGACCCAACCTTCTCAACTGGTTACAAATCTTCTTAATTACGAAATTATCTAGTTTGTATATCCCATTACTCAAATTCATTTTGACAGATTCGGTATGTTTAATGAGACTAGATTCTATAATGTTCCTTCTGTCAATTGAATTACAAGGTAATATTGAGGAGGCATTATCCCAGTCAATGCAATGCTTATTATCCCTCAAATGAACAAACAGGGCATTGGATTCTGTCATGGGTTGCGTTGGGCCTCCTGCACAACCCATCCCAAATGTTTGTTTAAGGTAGAGATAAGGTAACCGGCCAGCCATAACTGGGACATGTTTTCAATTAGTGGCATGTTAGCCAGCCGATAGGGAGGGCAGGCCAGTGAGACAGTGGTGTACTGTTCATCACTTCACGCCTCAAAAAAAAACAATTTAGCCAGTGGGCTTTAGACCTTGGGTTAGAGAAGACCTCCTGCTCCGCGGACTTAAGAACATGGGCCATACAGTCCTACCAGTGCTACGAGTCTGTGTGTGCAAATTCCCGAGATTTTTGTTAAGTCCAGCGACAAGTTAACACATCCTGTAAAGGAAGTGATCAATGGTGAGGGCCTGTTTGCTACAAGAGCACTCCAGGCCGGCCTAATAGATCTAAAACGATTAATTCTCCAGGTTCACAAACTCTCCGTTATAACTTACGGTACTGTGGCGTGAATGTGAGTGACTGACCTATCCATGCAAATTATAAGTCCAGTGTATGGAATTGTGCCAAATAAACGTAAGTGCAATCATCTGCCCGTATCTGTGATCCCTCTATTATTATTATTACCAAGGGTACTGACTGATTGGTTATGACAAAGTATAGCCAATAACTTAGATGGATGTTGGAAGTTAGTGGAATTCATTAAATCATCATTTATCAAGTACACAACGCATTGAATGCCGGAAGCAGAGCTAAATTCTACGTAGTGATACACCATAATCTCTTGGGTGAGTAACCAGTGTGAAGGTATCCGAGTTCTACGGTAAGAAGACCACTTTCCTGTATTTAAAACGCAACAGATTCCTGACCTGTGAGGACAGGCCAGGAATCCAATTACACGAAAGTGCTTGGGAACTTCGTGCTTTCTTCTTTCCTTGTGGTTATCAGCATATACCTGGATCACGCGCACCCACAGTGACTTACCTGCATATGTATGTATGTATGTATGTATTTATGTACAGGGGTATTTATGTATGTATGTATGTATGTATGTATGCATTTAAAACTTTGCATTTCCGGAAAACCGTTATTAAAAGCAAACTCGTAATAACATTATGTCAGTCTTAATGCAATATCTAAGTATCGGAAGAGGAGTTCAATACATTTTCTTGCAATGTGTAAAAGAGATTACTTTAAAATTAATTAAAAAAAAGATGAAAGAATAAAATTTGGAAAATTTCGTAGTGAGAAAGGTTTGCTTAAAACTGACATTAAGAACAAGTTTATCTTCCTTTATCATTTATATCATCATAATTTTTGTCAATCTTCAAGCATCATGATGACTCACCAAACTCTAGACGTCTAGAGTGACTCATCAACACTGAAATGACGTATCAAGCACAAGGGTGCCTTGCCAAGCACCTGGGTAACTCAGCAAACACTACACTAAGATAAAATATAATTATGGTGACTTACCATTGACAACGGAAACGGCCACGATCACCAGCACCAGCAGGAATACGATGCTCTTGGTATTCATTGTTCACCAGCCTGTTGGGAGGAAACTTTCACTCACAGAACACGATGTACATTCGTCTGACCTGTATAACGAGCTTTTATATTTCAACTGTACAAAAGAAACGTCTAGTGGAGGACTTTTCTCATTACTAAGGTCAAGAAAACCCCATTTTGGGATTCTAGTGAGGAGGGTGGTAGAAATGGCGAGGAAAGTATAGGGATCGAAATTGCATATTGTAGTATGTTGGTATATATTTAAATTTCATCGTCTCTCGCTTTTCTTTGTTTCATATTTGGCATGACTTATTATTTTATTTACCCCTTGTGGACATTGTTTCAAGACCCCCCCCCCCCTTCCACACATATACTGTGTATATATACATATATATATATATATATATATATATATATATATATATATATATATATATATATATATATATATATATATATATATATCATCTTAACTATGATTCACAGTGCCCGACTTCTTAAAGGTGTTGCACAAGGAATATAAATGAAGACTTTAATTACATTACTCTGTGTTTCGATTCACCATTAATTTATTTCCATCTACTAGATAATTATATTGTATATATCTATATATATAAAACAAAGAAGTATGTGTGTTTGTGTGTCCGCACGAGAATCTCGGAACCTTCTTTACCGATCTGTAGTGATGATGGGTGGTGTTATATGTAGTGATGATGGATGATGTTATATGTAGTGATGATGGATGTTGTTATATGTAGTGATGATGATGGATGGTTTTATATTTAGTGATGATGGATGATGTTATATGTAGTGATGATGGATGTTGTTATATATAGTGATGATGGGTGGTGTTATATGTAGTAATGATGATGGATGGTGTTATATGTAGTGATGATGGATGGTGTTATATGTAGTGATGATGGATGATGTTATATATAGAATATGAAAAGTATCCCTCTGTTGTCATTGGCAACATGGATAAGAAATGTGAATACTACGGTGCAAAGAAGTACAAAGGAGAATCTGCTGGACTGTGCTGCTCTCATGGGAAAGTACGACTGCCAAATTTGGAAAAAACACCACAACTATTGAAGACTCTCATGCTGGAAACAACACCAGAGTCAAAATACTTCTTGGAAAATAAATGGAAGTACAATTAATGCTTCCAGATGACATCCTTTGGAGCTACCAGAGTAGTTCGTAAGCACGGGTACATGCCCACATTCAAAGTCCAGAGTCAAGTGTATCACAAATCAGGATCCCTCGTACCACTGGAAGATGAGCAGGCAAAGATCCTCCATATCTACTTCACGGGAGATAATGAAAAGCAGACTACTATCAGGTGTGGCAACATTCAAGGTGTCAGATATGACATTGTCCTATCTATCCAAGAAATGCTGCATGAGTGCAACATGTATGAACAGTCATTTAAAAATGCCCTGGAAAACATGCCTTCTGACGAGTACAAAGTCAGCATCAAAGCAGACACCTTAATGCACTACAGTGAGACAATTTGGAGCCTCCCAGAGGGTGGCGTCCTACCGTGGCCTAGCGAAAGAGCCGCCCGGAGAGCGGCGATTCCGCTAGTATATATGATATATATATATATATATATATATAAATATATATATGTATATAATCAACGACCTCACCAGCAAGGAATCGAACCCTCGACCTACTGGGTGTGACTAGGGAGCGCTTACCGGCTAGGCCACAAGGACACTAAAAGCAGTTCTAGACTCTGTTATATTTCACACAAACCTGTTCATCGAGCTGATGGCGCCGTGAACCTCAATGGGAAACTGCCCGTGCCTCTTATGTGGTGCCAGTAGCATTTTACCGAATCCAGCTGGTATGAAACGCGAGGTACATATATATACTTATATATATATGTGTGTGTGCTAATAACCACAAGGAAAGAAGAAAACACGAAGTTCCCAAGCGCTTTCGTGTAATTCACATCTTCAGGGGTGAGTACAGACTAGAGAGACGTACAAAACAAGGTATATATATATATATATATATATATATATATATATGCTGATAACCACCAGGAAAGAAGAAAACACGAAGTTCCCAAGCGCTTTCGTGTAATTCACATCTTCAGGGGTGAGTACAGACTAGATAGAGTAATGCAGAACAAGATGAATATATACAGAGGAGGGTGAGACCAGGTCCACAATGGTCAGGTAATGACCCTACTAATCTGTAAATGGCACACAACGGTTGGTGGTTGGGTCAGATGGGACAGTGACCCGCCCTCTCACCTGATCACAAATCTTCTTAATTACAAAGTTGTCCAGCTTGTACATGCCGTTACTCAAATTCATGTTGAATGCTTCGGTATGTTTAATAAGACTAGATTCTATGATGTTCCTACTATCAATTGAATTACATGGTAATATTGAGGAGGCATTATCCCAGTCAATGCAATGCTTGTTATCCCTCAAGTGAACAAACAGAGCATTGGATTCCTGGCCTGTCCTGACACTGTATTTGTGTTGTTTAATTCTAGTTACAAGATCTTTACCTGTCTGGCCTAAGTAAAACATATTACATTCCTTGCAAGGAACTTTATAAATGCAACCAATTGTGTTGTTGGGGGAGTTCTTGATTAACATTTGTTTAACAGTGCATGAGTTTTTAAATGCCACATTGACGTTCCAAGATTTTAGCTGTGCCGGAATGTGTGAGAAATTTTTGTGAAATGGTAATATTAAGATATTCTTATGGTCATGGGTGGGCTTGGGATCAGTTCTATAAAAAGTTTTCTTAGTAATGTTTAAGCATTTGTCTATGAAAGATCTAGGGTATTTAAGGTTTGAGCCAATATTATATATATATTTGTATTCCTCATCGATGAATTCCGGACTGCAAATTCTCAAGGCACGTAAAAACATTGTTGTAAATACTGACTGTTTGACTTTATTATGGTGGGCAGAATAATAATGAATGTATGAACACACATTGGTTGGTTTTCTATAAATACTGAACTTAAAAGTGTTACCTATTCTGTGTATCAGACAGTCTAGGAATGGCAATTTACAGTCTTGCTCTAATTCCACAGTGAATTTGATCGAGGGGGCTAAGTTGTTAAGTTGTGGTAGGAAAACTTTTAGGTCCTCATTACATGGCCAGAGACATAATACATCATCAACATATCTAAACCAGACTGCTGAGGGTGGTAAAATATTACTTAATAGTTTCTTTTCAAAGAATTCCATATATAGGTTGCTTAATACAGGTGAGAGTGGATTACCCATTGCCATACCAAATTTTTGAGCATAATATTCCCCATTGAATTCGAATTTGCAATCCTTAATACATAGTTTGATGAGTTCGATGAAGTCATCTTTCGAGACGGGCAGTGAAATGTTATCCAGGGAATCTATGAGGAACTCTAGTAAATCATCAACTGGGACCTTTGTAAAAAGTGACGTTACATCAAAGCTGACCAGTTTAAAATCATGATTAATGTGCAAGTTATTGAGTTTATCAACCAGATCCATATTATTCTTGATATTGGAGTTAGAAATGTTGCCAACTAGGGGGTTTAGTAAGGAAACTAACCATTTAGATAGTTTATAAGAGATTGACCCAACAGAGCTAATGATGGGTCTTGCTGGGTTATTGGGCTTGTGGGTCTTGATTAAACCGTACATGTAAGGCAGTGGAGGGGACGTTGAAGTAAGATGTTTAATGAGAGTAGCTTTGCCTCTCAATAGGGACTTAAGTTTTTTGTTGAACTGGGTGTTGACAGTGTTGAGAGGATTATTTATGAGTTTAGAATATGTTGTAGTGTCACATAAAAGGTCATTCATTTTTGAGATATAGTCATCTTTGTTTAAAATCACTACTGTGTTGGCTTTATCTGCTTTAGTGACATGTAGATCCTTATTTTTCTTAAGGGCTTGGAGTGCTTTGGTGAATCTTTCTGGACAGTTTGAAACACAAGGCTTGGACATAGATGCATACACAACACCTTTACACATGTTCACTTCTTCACTTGTCAAATTACTGAATTTCTCCAAATTGCAAAATGCTCTGGCTATGTCAACACTGTCGACTCCCTTGTTGGAACCATCAAAACTTAAACCATAGCCGAGGGCACACAAGGTATCATTGTCTAGTTGTTTAGAGGAGAGATTCACTACACAGTTGTTATTGGCATCCTTAGTCCAATCACTATTTCTAATAAGGAGTGCCAATTTGTGGTCTATCTTGGCTTGAAGATCAGAACGCTCACGTCTCAGGTTATCAAAACAGTAGTCCAACATGAACTTTTTCCAATAACTCGGTATGGTCATGATAAAAGCGCGCTTTTTTTGTCTTACAATACGGAAGGCTTCATCCACTTCAATTTTCTTTATTTCAAAATGTTTCTTAAGGATGATTTCTTGGAACTCATCAAAGGGGCGGTCAGACATCTTAAGGACACGTTGTGGGAGGATTGATCTTGGCATAACTTTTTCACTGAGGCATGTCTGGAGAAATTTCAAACGTATTTTCAATTTGTGGGCCTTGATCATCGAAGAGGAGTATTCAGTAACGAAAGGAGACAGTCCAGGACAGCTTGTAGAGAAGATGAAGAAGTGGCGCGTGGAATCCATTTATGCAAGTAAATCACTGTAGGTGCGCGTGATCTAGGTATATGCTGATAACCACCAGGAAAGAAGAAAACACGAAGTTCCCAAGCGCTTTCGTGTAATTCACATCTTCAGGGGTGAGTACAGACTAGATAGAGTAATGCAGAACAAGATGAATATATACAGAGGAGGGTGAGACTAGAGTTCCTCATAGATTCCCTGGATAACATTTCACTGCCCGTCTCGAAAGATGACTTCATCGAACTCATCAAACTATGTATTAAGGATTGCAAATTCGAATTCAATGGGGAATATTATGCTCAAAAATTTGGTATGGCAATGGGTAATCCACTCTCACCTGTATTAAGCAACCTATATATGGAATTCTTTGAAAAGAAACTATTAAGTAATATTTTACCACCCTCAGCAGTCTGGTTTAGATATGTTGATGATGTATTATGTCTCTGGCCATGTAATGAGGACCTAAAAGTTTTCCTACCACAACTTAACAACTTAGCCCCCTCGATCAAATTCACTGTGGAATTAGAGCAAGACTGTAAATTGCCATTCCTAGACTGTCTGATACACAGAATAGGTAACACTTTTAAGTTCAGTATTTATAGAAAACCAACCAATGTGTGTTCATACATTCATTATTATTCTGCCCACCATAATAAAGTCAAACAGTCAGTATTTACAACAATGTTTTTACGTGCCTTGAGAATTTGCAGTCCGGAATTCATCGATGAGGAATACAAATATATATATAATATTGGCTCAAACCTTAAATACCCTAGATCTTTCATAGACAAATGCTTAAACATTACTAAGAAAACTTTTTATAGAACTGATCCCAAGCCCACCCATGACCATAAGAATATCTTAATATTACCATTTCACAAAAATTTCTCACACATTCCGGCACAGCTAAAATCTTGGAACGTCAATGTGGCATTTAAAAACTCATGCACTGTTAAACAAATGTTAATCAAGAACTCCCCCAACAACACAATTGGTTGCATTTATAAAGTTCCTTGCAAGGAATGTAATATGTTTTACTTAGGCCAGACAGGTAAAGATCTTGTAACTAGAATTAAACAACACAAATACAGTGTCAGGACAGGCCAGGAATCCAATGCTCTGTTTGTTCACTTGAGGGATAACAAGCATTGCATTGACTGGGATAATGCCTCCTCAATATTACCATGTAATTCAATTGATAGTAGGAACATCATAGAATCTAGTCTTATTAAACATACCGAAGCATTCAACATGAATTTGAGTAACGGCATGTACAAGCTGGACAACTTTGTAATTAAGAAGATTTGTGATCAGGTGAGAGGGCGGGTCACTGTCCCATCTGACCCAACCACCAACCGTTGTGTGCCATTTAAAGATTAGTAGGGTCATTACCTGACCATTGTGGACCTGGTCTCACCCTCCTCTGTATATATTCATCTTGTTCTGCATTACTCTATCTAGTCTGTACTCACCCCTGAAGATGTGAATTACACGAAAGCGCTTGGGAACTTCGTGTTTTCTTCTTTCCTGGTGGTTATCAGCATATACCTAGATCACGCGCACCTACAGTGATTTACTTGCATATATATATATATATATATATATATATATATATATATATATATATATATATATATATATATATATATATATATATATATATATATATATATGGAAATATATATATATATATATATATATATATATATATATATATATATATATATATATATATATATATATATATATATACTTCATTTTTAGTCCATTTATCACGCGGACTTTGAACATATAATCAATGTCCGCGTGTTAAATGGACTAAAAATGAAGTATATATATGTACCTCGCGTTTCATACCAGCTGGATTCGGTAAAATGCTACTGACACCACATACGAGGCACGGGCAGTTTCCCAATGAGGTTCACGGCGCCATCAGCTCGATGAACAGGCTTTGTGTGAAATATAACAGAGTCTAGAACTGCTTTTAGTGTCCTTGTGGGCTAGCCGGTAAGCGTTCCCTAGGGCCACCCAGTAGGTCGAGGGTTCGATTCCTTGCTGGTGAGGTCGTTGATTAAATGTTCAAAGTCCGCGTGTTAAATGGACTAAAAATTAAGTATATATATGTACCTCGCGTTTCATACCAGCTGGATTCGGTAAAATGCTACTGACACCACATACGAGGCACGGGCAGTTTCCCAATGAGGTTCACGGCGCCATCAGCTCGATGAACAGGCTTTGTGTGAAATATAACAGAGTCTAGAACTGCTTTTAGTGTCCTTGTGGGCTAGCCGGTAAGCGTTCCCTATGGCCACCCAGTAGGTCGAGGGTTCGATTCCTTGCTGGTGAGGTCGTTGATTATATATATATATATATATATATATATATATATATATATATATATACAGAGGAGAGTGAGATCAAGTCCACAATGGTCAGGTATTAGGTAATGACCCTACTAATCTTCAAAAAGCACTGCAGCAGTCGGTAATTTGGTCAGAGGGTAAGCTGACCCAACCTTCTCACCTGGTAACAAATCTTCTTAATTCCGAAATTATCCAGTTTGTACATACCATTACTTAAATTCATGTTGTCGGATTCGGTATGTTTAATGAAACTAGATTCTATAAACATACCGAATTCGTCAACATAAATTTGAGTAATGGTATGTACAAACTGGATAATTTCGTAATTAAGAAGATTTGTAACCAGGTGAGAAGGTTGGGTCAGCTTTCCCTCTGACTTGACTACCGACTGCTGCAGTGCTTTTTGAAGATTAGTAGGGTCATTACCTAATACCTGACCATTGTGGACTTGATCTCACCCTCCTCTGTCTATATATACCTTGTTTTGGACTTCTCCTTAGTCTGTACTCACCCCTGAAGATGTGAATTACACGAAAGTGCTTGGGAACTTCGTGTTTTCTTCTTTCCTTGTAGTTATCAGCATATACCTGGATCACGCGCAGGTATATATATTTCATGAGTCCAATAAAGCACGCGGACTTCTACATACAATCAACACCTCAACCCGCCAGGATTCGAACCCACGGCCCACAAGCCTATGACTGTGACCGGGGAACGCTAACCCCTGGACCACCAGGATACTAAAAGCAGTCCTGGACTGTAAGTAATAAGAGTGCAGAGGTCTGATTGCAACTATATCTTGAGATAGTCAGGCCGCACCTCGATTATGCGGTTCAGTTCTGGTGCCCTTATTATAGAATGGATATCAATACACTAGAGTCGGTGCAGCGAAGAATGTCGAAAATGATTCCGGGACTTAGAAACCTTCCATATCACGATAGGCTAAAGAAACTAAACTTGCATTCCCAAGAAAGACGAAGAGTGCGGAGAGATATGATAGAAGTATTTAAGTGGGTGAAAGGAATCAATAAAGGGGATATAGATAAAGTTCTTATAATATCCGAGCAGGGTAGGACTCGGAGCAACGGATTCAAGTTGGATAAGTTTAGGTTTAGGAGGGAGATAGGAAGAAACTGGTTCACAAATAGGGTGGTGGACGAGTGGAACAAGCTTAGCAACTTTATAGTAAGTGCGGGAACTCTGGAAAGTTTCAAAAGGAGGCTAGATAGATTCATGGATGATAGAGAGTGGTAGTAACTCTCGACAGGAGCTGCCATGCACAGGCCAACCGGCCTATTGCAGACTCCTTCTTTTCTTATGTTCTTATGTTCTAATGTGAGCTTACCTCAGTTATGATGCCGGTAAGGGAAAGGAGTAAAGTGTGATGATACAGCCCTAGGTGTTTAGTTTATATACCTGGCGTCCAGGAACTGCATATATCAGCTTGAGAAATTTACTTATTTCTTTTTATTAACTACAGAACAAACTGGTCCATGAATGCATGAAATAAAAATTTATATTTGATCATCTACATTAATATATCATTATATATATATATATATATATATATATATATATATATATATATATATATATATATATATATATATATATATATAATTACCAGCGAAATAGAGAAAAGTGACGAAATTATATTTTGGAGAATCATTTCACTTCGCTTCACATGACTCACGACTAGGTATTTCCCAAGGCTAGATAATTATGTTGGCGGGGCTTTTACGCTGAATATATATATATATATATATATATATATATATATATATATATATATATATATATATATATATATATATATATATATATATATATAATTATGCTGATAACCACAAGGAAAGAAGAGGGCGGGTCACTGGCCCATCTGACCTGACCACCAACCGTTGTGTGCTATTTAAAGATTAGTAGGGTCATTACCTAATTACCTGACCATTGTGGACCTGGTCTCACCCTCCTCTGTATATATTCAACTTGATTTGTATTACTCTCTCTAGTCTGTACTCACCCCTGAAGATGTGAATTACACGAAAGCGCTTGGGAACTTCGTGTTTTCTTCTTTACTTGTGGTTATCAGCATATACCTAGATCACGCGCACCTACAGTGATTTACTTGCATATATAATTATATATATATACTGTATATATATATATATATATATATATATATGTCTGTGACCGGGGAACGCTAACCGATGGACCACCAGGATACTAAAAGCAGTCCTAGACTTTGTTATATTTCACACAAAGCCTTTTCAACGAGTTTATGGCGCCGTGAACCTCTAATGGGGACCACCCGTATCACATAGGTGGTCAGAGTAACGTTTTACCAAATCCGGCTTCGAAACACGAGGATCCATATATATTTCATTAGCCCAATAAAGCACGCGGACTTCTACATACAATCAACACCTCAACCCGCCAGGATTCGAACCCACGGCCCACAAGTCTATGACTGTGACCGGGGAACGCTAACCGCTGGACCACCAGGATACTAAAAGCAGTCCTAGAATTTGTTATATTTCACACAAAGCCTGTTCAACGAGCTTATGTAGATTCCACGAAGCTCCTCGGCGTCACCATAGACAACAAACTAAATTGGAAACCACACGTCAGTGAAGTTGTCAAATCCTCCAGTTTCCGTCTCCACCTCCTCCGCCGACTCAAGTCCCTCGGAGTTCCTGCACCCGAGCTCCTCAGTGTTTACACAACATTCATACTTCCTTAGCTCACCTATGCCTCCCCCACCTGGTCTTCCTCCCTAAATGCCACACAACGTAAACACCTAGAAAAAGTGAAGAAAGAGGGCATGCAAGATTATTCTCTCCCCTTCCTACTCCACATATCAAGAAGCGCTCAACACACTGACCCTTTCGACTCTCACTGACCATCACCACGACCTCATCTGCAAATTTGGTAAGAAGCTTCTACACCATCCTCGACACCGGCTCCTACTACCACCTGAGATCCCTAGCCCGAGAATTGCTGTTCGACACCACAACCGCATCAAGCCTATACGTGCACGAACTGATCGCTATAAGAACAACCCAGTCCCAACCATTGTAAAAATTATCAATAACTTGTAATAAACCAGTGTATTCACTCCCAGTAAACACTACTCCTTGCACTGTCACTATGTTGAAATGAACTGTAGTTTGAGCTTTTCCCCATCTAGTTATTATATGTCTTATTTGTGTCACTTATGTTACTTGTATATTATTTGTAATTCGAGAACCATTCCCCAAATATGTAACTGTATATTTTCAGCCTTCTGGCTGCCAAGCTCTTTCAATAAACCGTTAATTATTATTATTATTATTATTATTATTATTATATCAACACCCGAGGACGAGTTACTACACCACGTGATCACCTCATCACCTGGTTTCTCCATGACCAGCCCACGTCTGGGCCATCAACTGTAAACTATAATAATTTGTATGTTCAATCATTGTTCCTTCTTCTTTTAGTAATGAAAGCTTTTGTTAAACGACCCACCCACCCCATGTCTTTGTATGTAATAAGTCCTTATTGTCTAATGTATATTTTCAACCTTCGGGCTGCCGATTTTTTCAATAAACCGTCAATTATTATTATTATTATTAATATTACACACACACACACACACACACACTACATCCGTGACCACTGGTCACGATCTATTCGGCGCCTGCTCCTGTGGCGGTAGCTGCCCTTCACAATGTCGTCCCACTTCCCCAACCCCCTCCCCACAACCTCCTCCTCCCCACGAAGATGTCAAGAAAATCCCGCCAAAAGTAACAATTTTGTTTCCGAAAAGAGTGAGATAAGTGTTGAACTGGAAACGATGCCTTAAATAAAGCAGAAAAAATTTTACAGCATGGGAATTAATTTCCATTGGGTTATAGGAATGAAACAAAAATTATCCCTATACATTAAAAACTTAATCTGTGTTTATCTCTATCTACTGTAAATATATATATATATATATATATATATATATATATATATATATATATATATATATATATATATATATATATATATATATATACCGTATATCACGGCCTATAAGACGAAATTTGAACATTAAAAAAATCTGCCCAAAGTTAGGGGGTCGTCTAAACCACCAAGTTTAAAATTCTTACCTCTTAAATATTGTGGTTTAGTGTGTCAAGAGTGGTGATGAAAACATCGTAAGCCACTCACAAGGTCTTGTAGGGGTATCGAGATATTAAAGTTGTCTAGCACTCAGGATGGAAGGAAACTCTAATGTGGTTATCTTGTATAATATATAAGTTATATGATAGACAGTCTGGTGCTGGAGGTGCTGTGTGGTGAGGGGCTGCTTGGTAGAGACGTGCGGTGAGTAGCTTGTCGAAGGAGGTATGTGTGCAGGAGCTCCGTTGGAGAAGATGTTGCCTGTTGCTGGCCTCCTGGTTGAATGAAATGTTAACAGTGTGGAGCTTGCTGGAGGAGATGTTGCTTGTTCAAGAAGATTGGTCAGAATCAGAGTTGGTTGGTGAGGAAGCTGAGAGAAGGACATGCTCGCTGGCGGGAGCGAGGACCGCCAGGCAGGCGGAGGAGAGGCGAGGGTCGCCAGGCAGCGGCAGAGGAGGAGGTGTTGCTTGTTCAAGAAGATTGGTCTGACTGAATCTCAAGGGAGAGACAGAGCTTATATACACCCAGCAGCGGCTATGAGTCATGGTGGAAAAACCCGAGAAGTAGCCGGTGACTAGCTCCGTTGCTAGGATACGGCGGGCAATGGAATGCGGATACGCTTGGTTGCTAGGGAAGGCGGTAACAGGTGGTGCGTGCCAGCTTGTAGGGGAGAAGTCCACTACAATACTCCCCCTCCCCTCCAGGCGGTGTAGGAGACTTGTTGATTGTAGAGTTGCTTAGCACATGTGAGGAAGACCGGGCGGTGCATGCCTCATGTGAGACAACGGCGATGGCGTGATGAGCCGATCTCGCAGAAATACAACTGTCCAGATACACACTATCTGTGGGAGAAGGGAGAAAAAGGGTGTGTGGAGGCGATGATTGGTGTGCTTCCCTCACGACAGGTACAGGGTCGTCAGATGCGCCTGCTGGGGTGTGTGTGGGCCTGGATCAGGAGCAAGGGCTGGGTCAGCAGAAGCGGGTTAGGGCTCGTGACAGCAGCTGGGTCCACGACAGCAGCAGGGTGCAGGACATTAGCAGGGAGTACCTGAGGGAGAAAAGAGGGGGTGTGGAGGCGATGGATGTTGTGTGCTTCCCTCACAGCAGGAACTGCTGGGCCGGGGTCGGCGTCTGAGGCAGGACGGGTGTGCTGGGGTCGTCAGAATGTGGTGCGTGGGGCAGAAAGAGGAGCTGGTGTCTGCTTGAAGACTGGGAGCATGATCAGTGTCTCCTCCATCCTGTGTGAGTGCTAATCTCCGGGAGTCACCATTGTAGGGGTATCGAGATATTAAAGTTGTCTAGCACTCAGGATGGAAGGAAACTCTAATGTGGTTTTCTTGTATAATATATAAGTTATATGATAGACAGTCTGGTGCTGGAGGTGCTGTGTGGTGAGGGGCTGCTTGGTAGAGACGTGCGGTGAGTAGCTTGTCGAAGGAGGTATGTGTGCAGGAGCTCCGTTAGAGAAGATGTTGCCTGTTGCTGGCCTCCTGGTTGAATGAAATGTTAACAGTGTGGAGCTTGCTGGAGGAGATGTTGCTTGTTCAAGAAGATTGGTCAGAATCAGAGTTGGTTGGTGAGGAAGCTGAGAGAAGGACATGCTCGCTGGCGGGAGCGAGGACCGCCAGGCAGGCGGAGGAGAGGCGAGGGTCGCCAGGCAGCGGCAGAGGAGGAGGTGTTGCTTGTTCAAGAAGATTGGTCTGACTGAATCTCAAGGGAGAGACAGAGCTTATATACACCCAGCAGCGGCTATGAGTCATGGTGGAAAAACCCGAGAAGTAGCCGGTGACTAGCTCCGTTGCTAGGATACGGCGGGCAATGGAATGCGGATACGCTTGGTTGCTAGGGAAGGCGGTAACAGGTGGTGCGTGCCAGCTTGTAGGGGAGAAGTCCACTACAGTCTTACCACTAATTATTTTATACTGAAACTTACGTTTGGCAAGCTGGATTCAAATTAAGATTACCGGTATATTAAAATAATAAAAATGTATTATAAACCTGTCTAACATAACGTAAAAGAGATTTATACCCCTGTAATAATCACAGCTATCATCACACACCCCTCCCCACGCCCCCCCCCCCCCCCCATTTGCCAGTGAGGAGACAAGAAAGGGAAAGTGACCGCGAGATTGGGCTATTTTTAGCCGTGGAGGTGGTCAGTAATGCATACCGGTATCGGTATATTTACTCATAATAATATTTATCTCCTATAAATAATTGATTTAAATTTTATTTTTTTACAAAGAATATTCAGTAAATGAGTGCATTAATTCTTGAAACTATCGACGGTTAATTACAGACGCTCAAGTGACGTCACTAGTGTTTACACTACACCAGCTGGTAACATTTGATGCCATTACTTGAAGTGAATTGGCCTTATTTTAAGTAACTAACTATAAATAAATACAAAAATTAAAAAAAAAGATCAAAACTGAGAAATAATATACTGTATGTATGTTGTGTTGTCAAAGTAAGAGGAACAATTGAAACTGCAATTGTGTAAATGAGGCAGAAAGTCAGGTCAGCAACCTGGGACTTGGTCACAATTTTCGTGATGCCATATGACAGCAGGGTCTACCATTAGACAACACATTATGCTTCCAATATCTTCCCAGGCAGTAGTACCTCCCTGTTTGGGAGCTGCCTACTACCTACACAATTTCTAGTAATATTAATTTGATACATGATAAATTAGACAAACTGAAAATAAACAGCAAATTTAATTACCAACACGCTTCCCATTGGCAGCTGTAAGAGGGGGAGATGGGCTATTTTTATAAATTAAAGGAAATAATTACAGTGTGTTTACTATATTACAGTATATTATAAATAAATAAATAAACAAATAATTCGGTAAATTTATATCAAGTAAATGGAAAATAAGCAAACATGTTATTTACCAAGACGCGGCCCTCTGGCTCAGGGTGAGATGGAGGGGAGATAACAAGGCTATTTATAGCCCGACTGAAGTGGCCAGTACCCTCATGCACCATAAATAATTCATTGAACATTCATTTTTTGTACATAGTATATTCAGTATATATATATATATATATATATATATATATATATATATATATATATATATATATATATATATATATATATATATATACACACATATATATATATATATATATATATATATATATATATATATATATATATATATATATATATATATATATTTGTGTAATAAATGTATGTAGTAAGTACATACCGGTAACCTTTTTCACTCAAATCCTAATGAAACACCACAATTAGAATACGGTGGTTGCTGTTGAACCACCTGTTGTATAAATAGTCGGAACACAGCCACACCACCGAGACGAGGGAACACTCCCACCACGGATCGTCTCGTGTGAAGCAAGGGTATAAATGAAAGAAAATACTTGCAGTGTGTTTAATATGTTACAGTATATTATAAATAAATAAATAAATAAACAAATAAATCGGTAAATCCATTTCAAGTAAATGGAAAAATTTTACTCGACACAGACATTAGTTCCAGTTATCGGTAAATATATATATATATATATATATATATATATATATATATATATATATATATATATATATATATATATATATATATATATATATATATATCGGCCTGTGGTGTAATGGTTGGTTCTTTATGGTCACAGAAACTCAGTCGACCCTTATTTTAAGTCTGGGTAAGTCCAGTTTCACATGTTTAAGTTGCATGTTGAGCGTGAGAGTGCCTTGATGGGTAAAGTTGATGTGTCAACTGATCCATGAAGTTTGTTGATCAGTAGATCAGAATGGTAACAGTCTGCCGTACATGCTGGCCAACACATCATCATGTTTATGTTATAATGGATTTGGAACAGCATGCTGAAGACGGTTTATTATTTGAAAATCAATATCCATTGGTTTGGAACCCACGATGAAGTGCAATAAAGTTGTTATTTACAAAAAACTTTTATATACTCGTAGCTATAAGTTGTCCTTTTGTGACTTCTAAGATATAGGACTAATTTAAAGTACCAACAAGGTTTATATCTGAACGATAACTTACTAGAATGATTTCATATTTCTGTGGATTTTTTCAATGCATTATTATTAAATATGTAATGTATATATGCTAAGGGATACTGAAGTTAATGGTCCTTCAGTTAGCTCGATTGTTTGTTTTTAGATCTACCTAAATTTTCTAAGTTATATGAACTTATTTTACTATGGTGTCTTTTATTAGTACTGTACCCATTTTATGGAGTGGTGACGGCACAAGGTAAATAAAATATGAAAGAATACTAACACTCTACAGCAATAGCTTTCATGTTTTGCAATGATTACATGTAGGCGCAGTTTGAAATCTTCCCAAACGTCAGTGTGGTGCTTCCTCTAGTCTAGAGCATTCCACTCAAGTATTAAATACATATGAGGATTGGGGGAGGCTTGGAGTGATCAACTTTGGTCTATGAAGATCACATAGCATGCATGTTACAGGAATTAAGAGGGGTGAGCTTTAATAATGAGCTAACTTTGCATTACTGCGAATGAATCTTATTTAAGTAAGTTTTTTAGTCAATTAGACACTATGTTTCCAGGTGATCATAATTCAGAGCTAGTTATAGTGTGGTAAAAGTTATTCATAAGTATCTTAAACTATTCACACGGCATCAAGAGTTCCTCGCCAGAAACAGTTTTCAGTTTCATTTGCAAATAACTATAGAAAGTTCCTTTAAGGTAAAGCAAAAATAATTATGAACTATATCCACTAATTATTGCTAGTAGTGATGAAGGATGGAACATTGTGAATTACATAACAACAAGTTTTCATAGTATCACAAGTAGATATCTCCTTATTCTCAAGTTTACCTTTTCACACTGTTTCTCCCACCAAATTGATATATCACCTATGTGTAAGTTAGTGGACATCTTAATCGTTCCTGAATTAATATTTACGAATGGAACACAAAACTACATTTTTTATCGGCCTTTCTATTTAATGGTAAAATGCCAGAACTTAATAAATGTGCTTCAGTTAATAAATTGTGAAGTTTAACTAAAGCTTCACCCTGGTAATATGTATCAAGCAATTCAACCAATAAAAATATCTCACACGTTTTGCAAACACTCTGACATACTTGTACATAAAAACTTCTTCCTCCGTAGAATTATAAAAGGCTGGTACCATCGATCCTCTTTTCTATTCATTAGTTCATCCAGATATAAAAAATAAAAAAAATACATAAAACAGCTTTCACAAGAGCACTTTAAAACGCACATTGTAGAAATTAAAACCTTCCCCTTTCTCCGCAGTCAGCCACAACCAAACTCATCTACTCACCTTTAATCGTTTATTACCAACAATAGATTCCCTGCACCCTTCCACCACATTTCACTCCGTTTTATGTCCTAAAACTATAAGGTTCTTCACTGTAACAATCGCGAGCAAGACTTTCAAAATTGTTCACACACGTGTTTCATAGTTTGTTTTCTTTTGAGATGTTCACACTAAAATCACTGTAAAATACTCTCATCATTTATACTGAGAAATATTGTTTGTATTTAAGGGAATAAGTTTACAATTATCGCACAAGGAATCACTGGCAAACATCAGTAATATTTTGAAAATATTTTAAGAATGAGATAAAAACGACAGATTTGTTTTTATAGATTATATTTGGTTCGATAAAATATGGAGTATGCAAAGTGTGCACCATGTAGTTGTGAACCACAGGACCCACAATTAAAAATTATAGTTATTGTTATCTCTGTCGAAATTATAAAATATAAACAATCAGGTGATAAACCAAGCTTGATAAATAATCAATGTGATAAACCAAACGTGATCAACAAACACTACAATAAACTAAACCTGATAAACAATGCAATAAACCAAAAATGATCAACAAACAATACAATAAACCAAAAATGATAAACAAACCATATGATATAAACACCATCTGATCAACACACCTTATGAAAAAAAGTGATAAGCATCTCTTACAATTAACAAACCGAGTGGGATGCAACCTGTGAAAAAAAGACAGGTAAACCCATTGCAAACAAAGTGTTATAAGGATAAACAGATCTTTGTAAAGTAGTCTATATGATGAGCAAACTACTTGTTAGGTAAACCATAGGATAATTAAACCATGTGGGACAAAAACTGTGTGACAGAAGAAATATGTGCAAAGCAATATATAAGAAAAACATTCTCACTCGTGACCACAGTAACCTTGGGATTTCCTGCTCTTAAGTAATGTCCTCTGTGTGCGACCTTTGGTGTGTATCCAGGGATAGAGAGGACTTGTCGAGTTACTGCTTAGGCAATAATTATGAGGAAATTCCCTTGTGCAAGACGCGAGGTGCATTCATGCATTAAGTTTGATTCTGAAATTCTGAGAATCAGGGGTTCAGTATTTACCAAGCCAATTTTCTTTGTAAATTAAAAAATATTATTATTATTATTATTATTATTATTATTATTATTATTAGTAGTAGTAGTAGTAGTAGTAGTAGTAGTAGTAGTAGTAGTTGTAGTAGTTGTCTACGACGTCGTTGTCGTCGTCGTAGCCGTCGTAGTAGTAGTAGTAGTTGTCGCCGACGACGACGACGACGACAACGATGTAATAGTAGTACAAAGAAAATACGGCAGCAATGAAGAGAACATTGACAATGTGGCAGAATGGGCCCTTGAGGATCTCCTTTGTGAAGCAAGAACACTGCAGGAGAAACTAAAATTTACAGGTGATGGAAATAAAAACACAGATGACGTTGCAAGAAAGTTTGGAAACAAAATGTGTGTGGGAAAAGTGTCTTCGACGGCAAGATCTCTCACAGAGGAATCCTCGGGTGGGGTTCTGCCAATAAACAGAGACATTAAAACAACTGAAAGAAAAACAAGTGATCTCTGCACTGCCATTGCTGACCTTGCAAGAAAGCTGGCATCCTCGTGCTGCCATCACCTCCATGCTCTGACGGCCTCCCGCCTCATTCCCCTGGATAAGAATCCAGGATGTAGGCCAATAGGGGTGAGGGAAGTGCTGAGGCGGATCATCGGAAAATGCATAATGGAGGTGGTAAAGGATGATGTCAGGGCAACAGCAGGGAACCTGCAAGTTGGTGCTGGCCACCAGGCTGGAGGGGAAGCTGCCATTCACGCCATAAGAATGATATATGAGCAGCGGGATTGTGAGGCCGTTCTCCTGGTGGATGCTTCAAACGCATTCAACATACTTAAACGCAAGGTCGCCCTGCACAACATCAATATCAAGTGTCTAAGCTTTGCAATGTATGTTGAAAACTCCTATAGGAATGCATCAGACCTCTATATAGTAAAAAAGCAAGGCTCTAAGAGGTGATACTATCATTCAGTCAACCTAGGGAACAACGCAGGGGGACCCTGTTGCAATGGCAATGTACGCAATAGGCCTATCCATGTTCCATGCTGATGACCTTACAGGAGCAGGAAAAGTGGACATCAAAAAGTGGTGGGACCTGGTAACATCGCGATGCCGACAAATAGGGTACCACCCAAACGCCAGCAAGTCCTTCCTCATTGTGAAGCCAGAACATTATGAACTGGCAATGGAGGTGTTTGGAGGAAGTGAGGTCAAAATAACAAAGGAAGGCCAAAGACACCTAGGCGCAGTAATCGGCACGACTGACTTCAAGACCGAATACGTAACGGGAAAGGTGAATGAGTGGGTTAGAGAAATCCAAGCTCTGTCTGAGATTGCTAACACAGAGCCACATGCGGCTTTTGCGGCATTAACCCATGGAGTCAAGCATCGCTGGAACTCCCTGATGCTCACTATCCCTGATATTGGACCCCTCCTCCACCCTCTGGAAGAGACTATCAGCGTCAATTTCATTCCCAAATTAGTGAAACACCCTCACTTAACCTCAGCAAAAGATCACTCTTTGCACTACCACCGAGACTGGGAGGTATGGGATTAACCAATCCAGAGGAGATTGCTGCCACCGAACATGAAAACTCAGTTAAGCTCACGTCAGCCCTCATGGATCACATAATAGCTCAGGACGCAACAGGGCAGGTGGATACCAGTGAAGTAAACAAGATTCGAAGGTCCATTACGATAGAACGACAGCACAGCCAAAGTGATAAGTTGCAGCAACTGTCGTTGCAAGTACCAGAGAATTTGAAAAAAAGTACCTATAGCGCAGGAGGTGGGCGCCTCGAACTGGTTAACTATATTACCGATAAGGACAAATGGTTTCAGTCTCAATAAACAAGAATTTACAGAAGCCAATGCTCTAAGGTACGGTAGGCCAGTGGAAGGTTTGCCCTCTCAATGCGTGTGTGGCTCTTCCTACGACGCCGATCACGCCATGGTGTGCAAGAAAGGGTGCTTCATATGCATGAGGCATGACGAAGTAAGGGATCTCACAGCAAATATGTTAAAGGAAATCTTCCCTGATGTCAGGGTAAAACCAACCCTCCTTCCATTGGATGGTGAAATTTTCCAACATAGGACTTCAAACACATCCAACGAAGCCTGTGTTCACGTCAGTGCTCGAGGATTTTGGACGCGGGGACAGCGAGCCTTCTTTGACATCAGGATTTTGTATCCCATGGCCGCAGGTCACCGTAACTTAGTTCTCGGTGCTGCACACAGTAGGAACTAGAACGACAAGATAAGGGCATATGGGGAGAGAATTCAGAACGTTGATCAAGTCAGCTTCACTCCTTTAGTGTTCACAACCTTTGGGGGGATGGGACCAAGTACAAGATATTTCTATGCCAGACTTGAGGAGGTGCTCTCCGAACAGAAGCAGCTGCCCAGAAGTTATGTTACAGCCTGGATAAGATGTCGACTGTCTTTCTCTCTCCTTCGGTTGGCTTTGCTCTGCCTCAGGGGAACGAGAGCTTCTGCCCCAACGCCGACAACAGCTGCAGATATTGACTATGAGGCTACAGTCACTGAATGCCGCATAGACCTAGGGCTCATCTAATTCAACACAGCTAGGATAGCTACTTATGTATTAGGATACTTAATATTAAGGTAATAAAATGGTGGCGAAGGTGTGGCTATTGGGGGAAGCTGAACGCCACGATTATTAAAAAAAAAGAATAGTAGTAGTAGTAGTAGTAGTAGTGTCAGGGTAGAACCGACCCTCCTCCCATTGGACGGTGAGAATTTCCAACATAGGACTTCAAACACATCCAACGAAGCCCGTGTTAATGCCAGTGCTCGAGGATTCTGGACGCGGGGACAGCGAGCCTTCTTCGACACCAGGATTTTTTATCCCATAGCCGCATGTCACCATAACTTAGCTCTCGATGCTGCACACAGGAGGAACGAGAACGAGAACTTCACTCCTCTGGTGTTCCAAACCTCTGATGGGATGGGATCAAGTGCATGATGCTTCTACTCCAGACTCGCGGAGGTGCTATCCTAACAGAAGCAGCAATCCAGAAGTTATGTTACAGCCTGGTTGAGGTGTAGACTGTCCTTCTCTCTCCTTAGGTCTCGTTTCCCGCTTCAGGGGAACGAGAGCATCGGCCCCGAAGCCGACAACAGTTGCAGATATTAAGTACGAGGCAACAGTCACTGAATGCCGCATAGATCTGCGGCTCAACTATCTCATCACAGCTAGGGTAGCTACTTATGTATTAGGATAGTTAATTTTAAGGTAGTAAAATGGCGGCGAAGGTGTGGCTATTTTAAGAGGCCGGAGGTCACATAGTAGTAGTAGTAGCAGTATTAGGAGTTTTGACAATAACAAATCCTCCCCTCCGAGTGAAAGAAAGAATATATAGGGCAGGTATGAGAAGGGTGATGTATGGCAGTTAAACATAGAGTTAAAGATGATGGATGGCATAAGTAGATTTCAACAAGCTGAAATAAGAATAGTGAGATGGATATGTAATGTGACACTGAAAGGTAGGAGACCCTGATCAGAGTTCGGAGTAGAGGCAGGCTGAGATGGTTTGGGTATGTAGAGAGAATACAGCAGATGAGATCATCTGAGTCAAGAGGAGCATGAACCTAAATATGGAAGAAAGCCAGGGGTAGGCAAAGAATGACATAGGGAGAGATTTTAAGAAATTACATGAGAGTTAAGAACCTGACAAGAGACTGCAAGCGACCATGTAGTATGAGAGCTGCCTTCAGGTAAATGCTGTAACAATGGTATGAAAGAGTTTTCCCCGCCAAGCGTTAGATAATTATCGCAGAGACATGCGAGTGTGAATGCCTCAGGCCTGAACCAATAAGAGAGCCTGGGACACGTGACTTCATTACCATGTGCCGTCCTGTAGGCCACCTACGTCTTGAAGCAGAGTCTGGTTGGAGGTTGTGAAAGATAGGCGTGAGTGTGTCAAGTTCCCACATGGCGTGATATATATATATATATATATATATGCATACAATCAACACCTCAACCCGCCAGGATTCGAACCCACGGCACACAAGCCTATGACTGTGACCGGGGAACGCTAACCGCTGGACCACCAGGATACTAAAAGCAGATCCTAGACTTTGTTATATTTCACACAAAGCCTGTTCAACGAGCTTATGGCGCCGTGAACCTCTAATGGGGACCACCCGTATCACTTAGGTGGTCAGAGTAACGTTTTACCAAATCCGTCTTCGAAACACGAGGATCCATATATAGTTCATTAGCCCAATAAAGTATACTGGTGGTCCAGCGGTTAGCGTTCCCCGGTCACAGTCATAGGCTTGTGTGCCGTGGGTTCGAATCCTGGCGGGTTGAGGTGTTGATTGTATGTAGAAGTCTGCGTGCTTTATTGGGCTAATGAAATATATATATGTATATATATATATATATATATATATATATACATGTATTGTGATCTATGTAACCCCTGCTTAACTAGCTAGGAAGATAGGTTTTTTGTTTTGAAAATGTAACAGTTCATTCTGGGTAACGTCGTTAATAAACGAAGAACCAATCTGAATAGCTCTCAATTCCCTTGTGTATGAAGTAAAGTATGTCCTTCTAAGTGTCCTTGGTGTATGCAGTAATACAGTGAGTCCTAAGTGATAAATTACTGTTTCATATTTCCCCTCTGTTTAAGTTGTTGTATGTTGGTCCTATTCCCCAGTTATCAGCCTTTCCCTCAGTCTCCCCTCATGTCAGATTATCCTCTGGTGAGGGGCAGTGACCACATGCAAACTCGTAATAGGCAAACTGTACTCCAGGAGTTGTCAATAAATTTCTTAAACTAAAAAAAAAAAAGCCTTACTTCCCTCACATTCCTTAGACTGAGAAGTGATACTACCCCTCGGTGTCAAGACCTGACTGAATTACTCAGAGGTTCATACACAAAGTAATACATCATATTCATCAACAGTGTATATATATATATATAACACGCGGACTTTGAACATATAATCAACGACCTCACCAGCAAGGAATCGAACCCTCGACCTACTGGGTGGGACTTGGGAACGCTTACCGGCTAGGCCACAAGGACACTAAAAGCAGTTCTAGACTCTGTTATATTTCACACAAAGCCTGTTCATCGAGCTGATGGCGCCGTAAACCTCATTGGGAAACTGCCCGTGCTATCAGCTCGATGAACAGGCTTTGTGTGAAATATAACAGAGTCTAGAACTGCTTTTATTGTCCTTGTGGCCAAGCCGGTAAGCGTTCCCTAGTCCCACCCAGTAGGTCGAGGGTTCGATTCCTTGCTGGTGAGGTCGTTGATTATATGTTCAAAGTCCGCGTGTTATATGGACTAAAAATGAAGTATATATATGTACCTCGCGTTTCATACCAGCTGGATTCGGTAAAATGCTACTGACACCACATAAGAGGCACGGGCAGTTTCCCAATGAGGTTCACGGCGCCATCAGCTCGATGAACAGGCTTTGTGTGAAATATAACAAAGTCTAGGACTGCTTTTAGTGTTCTAGTGGTCTAGAGGTAGTGTTCCCCGGTCACACACATAAGATCGTGGGTTCGAGTCCTGGCTGGGTGAGGTTGCTGATTATATGTAGAAGTCTGCGCGCTTTATTGGCTAATGAAATATATACATATATACACATACATATACACATACATACGCATACACATACCTACACATATATACATAAATCAGATTCATGTGGGTGATGTCACTGTTCACTGCCATGCAGGACAGAGTTTCGCACACACAAAAAAATGCATCATATTCATTGACAGTATATATAGGTCAGATTCATGTGGGTAATGTCACTGTTCACTGCCATGCAGGACAGAGGTTCGTACACAAAGAAATGCATCATATTCATTAGCAGTATATATAGGTCAGAGTCATGTGGGTGATGTCACTGTTCGCTGCCATGCAAGACAGTAGTTCATATACATTGGACGTCATTTTCTAATTGAAGACTAAGAGTGTGGGCTAGCATATTTGGGATAAGCAACAAGAATGCCCCCCAAGCAACCCGATTTAATTTAGTAATTATAAAGTTCATGATACAATAAGTCTTTGACAATGTCACATTCAATAATATACTGTTCAAGTGTATGCTTTAAAGGTTTATCACAAAGTTTACATGCTGAGTGTTCCGGTATGGGTACAGCGTTACTAACTTGCCAGATGTGTCTGTATCCTAGCCTAATTCTGGCCACGACTACATCACATTATCTGGTTCTGTCCTTATACTGGCCATACCGGTACCTCTTGTCACAAAATTTGTCATATTTACTAATGCTACAACTGCCAGGTCTCTATGCATTTCTCACTTCTTCTAGATCAGAATTCATGATCTGACCTGAATGTTTATAAGTACAGCATTGGAGAGGCCAAGGTCACGGTCAACATTTTCTTTCTTACATGCCTCATTGGCCAGTCTATCAACACGATCATGATACCTGATTCCAACATGGGACGGAATCCACAAAAATTCGATACGAGAGTTGTTCTCATTGGCAGTTATCACATTTCTTTTAATATCACATACAACTTTAGACATTGAACCTGACGGGCTGTTCATCGATTTCAATGCAATTTGAGAGTCACAGAATATCACCCCACCTCCATTTTCATTAAGGTAGTCTGTGGCTAAGTAGATTCCAGTTAGTTCAGTGTGTGTTGCGCTGGCCCAGTTGTTCAGCCTTTGCTCGTTTGACACTATCATCTCTTTTTCTTTATATATTACAATTGCACAGCCTGTTCTACCCGTGTTTATCTGCACAGAACCATCAGTAAAAGCATAACATTCACTTTATTTAATACTCTCTATGTGTCTGTTAATAGTTTCTAGTGTGACGCATCTCATCACATCGGTGCTTACTACCAACAGGAGTGTAATTAATAGGAACTGATATATCCAGCCAAGGAGGAATGGCATTAATGGGTTCGTCTGGGGTGATTGGGACATTCAGTTTCAAGAGATCTACAACACTTTTATGAAGCCCCTCCCCAAAGAGAGTCTTTTGTGGAAGGTTAGCGAGATAGTCGGGATTACTTAGATAGAACATCAACTCAGTTTGAGCTGTAGTTTAGGGACCAATGTTCTTCAAAACTTTGGCACAAAACATGGTATTAAGTAGGGAGGGCAGTCCGAGCTCTTTCCTCATGTTTACAGTTCTGGTTGATTTCGGGCATCCTAGAATGATGCGCATGGCTTCATTTTGCACCACCTCAAGGCTGTTGAGTTGTTTAGGCAGAATAGTCACAAGATGGAGAGTTTGATAGTCAACTACAGAACGAATGAAGTGAAGATAGAAAGAACGAGCATAGGTGATGTTAAGTCCATAGTCCTTGCCAACAAGGGTTGTGAGAGGTTAAATGCGCTGCATTAGTTTGGCAAGAAGGTTGCTGACAAAGTTTGCATCATTCACACAGATTCCAAGATATTTATAGGAGCTACATAGATCCAAGGGTATACTGTTAATGTTAAAGTCAAGAGGCAGAGGGTGAGCAGGACGAGGATTGAGGACCCTCGTCTTGTCAACAGATATTATGAGACCACATTCCACAGTCCTCCGAGTAAATACATCCATCAAGGCTTGGAGCCTGAGCTTGGTCTGTGTCATAATGCAGATATTGTAAGGGCGGAAACGATCTTCCTGCTCGTTACAACTGCCAACTCTCTCGTTTGTTTGCACGACCCCCACTTGGGGGGGGGGGGGGGGGGTGTTGGACGGAGGTGAGGAGGTTAGCTGCTACCAGTGTCTCCGGCAGATTCACCCCAGCCGCCATGCAGTCACCATCTAGCTATCCTGCTGTTCGTCAAATTCTGGCTGTGATCTCATCATAGGTCCTGGACTCGTAGTCAACTGTTTTCCCAGACCTTCACCTATCTACTGTCAATTTTCTGGTCATCTACCACTACCGCATACCATGACCGTAAGTTCATCTCCTCCGTCTGTGCTCAGGTGTTCTCCTGCCATTTCAAGACCTCTGTCGCTCGAGTGTGAAGTTGAATGGACGCTTCCCTACCCCGAGTGTGGATCACCGTGTTCCAGAACCTTCCCCCAGGGCCACTGCCGTAGGAAATATCTGTTCATTGTTTGATTCCATTAATTGTTGACTCCCCTTTGTGTTCGATTCTATCAATTGTTGACTCCCATTTAATTGTTTGATGCCATTAATTGCTACTCCCATTAATTGTTTGATTCCCTTAATTGTTTAACTCCATTAACTATTGACTGCATTAATTGTTTGACTCCCGTAATTATTTGATGTTTATTGAGTGGTGTCAGAATTTTGTTACATTTTTAGAGTAAAGAGATGTCAATCTCAAACTGTTGTGCTATTCCTCAGAAAACCATGATCCTTGACTTTCCTTTATTAAGAACCTGATTAGTCTGGTAAGGGATTTCTATCCCTAATTCCCAGGCCTTTACAAGTTGCAACCTTGCCAGGATTGTCTCTGACCTTTGGTTTCTGAGGTTTAACATTCGTTCCGGTGTTGTAAGTCGCCGTGAGCGCGCCACTTACTGTCTGCGTCCCTTTCGTAAGTGTTGTACAGTGGTTATCCCTTCCTTCTGTGTGCTAATTTGTTGCTCTCCCTTGTCCTTGGGGAAGTAAATTAGTGTTGGTTGGGGCGCACTGTGGATGCTGTCATAGCATTTTTGTTGTTGTCGTTTCACCTGGTGCGGTTTCTTTACCCTGAGAGTGATTCAGCTGGGCTGGGTGCGGAACTAGGTTCCCTCCTGTCGGATCAAATCATTTATTGGTCTGATTGAGCCACTAGGTGAGTTACCTTTGGCTATTTGTGGGGTAAGTTGTGTATTTTCTCTTTTGCTCTTGGCCTTTCGGATCATTATGTATAAATTTGAGGAGTTGAAGGGTCAAGCCCTGGGTCTGACAGGTACTGAGGTTGGTCAGTACGTGGTCAACCAACAGAATGCCGAGAGATGAACATCAGAAAGCGAGAGAGGAACTTCAGAAAAAGAGAGTTGGAGGAACATCAGAGAGAAAGAGAGTTCGAATTAGCTAATTTGCAGGTAGAAAAGGACCTAGAACTAGCTAGGATTAATGCTTCAAGTAGACCAGAATCCTCTGGCCATATACAAGACAATGCGGTAAAACCCAGCTTGCCTGTGTCCGTGAAGGAGAAGACATCGCCTCCTACTTGTTAGGTTTTGAACGGGTAGCTGAGCTGCTTGGTGTAGACCCAGATGCTATGCTGTAAGGTTGGGTAGCCTACTGAGTGAAGCCGGTAGAGATTTACACGTCCCTGCTGCCGACATCCACCAGAGATTACTTCTTGTTGAAGCAAGCTCTCTTGCGAGGATTTAACAAGACTTCTGACGGTTATCGTGTTGATTTCCGCAGAATGAAGATTCGAGGAGGAGAAACTTACCAGCAGTTTTCGATTCACCTGGGTCGTTTGTTTCAACAATGGCTGGAGACATCAGGGGTTGAAGAAATCTTGCAGTCCTCTAACTTCTTGATATTGATTATTTTTGTCTCTCTCTACCTCAGACTTGAGAATTTTCATCAAAGAACACATCCAGCCAGCCGCTTGGAGAGCTGTTCGTCTTGCCGACAACTGGGCTTCTGCTAGTAACGCCTTCCCTAAGTCTTCCCCTCCTGTAGTGAAGAATGCGAAGCCTCCGTCCTCCGAGGAACCATCCCCATGAGTACACAAGAGTAGTTCACCAGCATTGCGGCGGTGTCACAGCTGCGGAGAAGGGCACATTCGTTCTCGCTGTCCCAGAATCCCCTCGCCTTCAAGACTGCTGACACTCATCAGCCCAGCAACACACGGTCGATTCGTTTCGAAGACCGGAGCTATCCCAGTTATTGTGTCAGCGGAACTATAAATGGGTCTTGGGCATCTACGATTATCGGGGACACCGGTTGCTCATGTATTATTGTCTCTGAGGAAGCCCTCCCTGATGCTGACATCTCCAGCTGCTCGAAGGTTAGTGTCACCAATTATTTGGGTAGTGTTGACCAGGTCCGTGTTAGGTGCTACCTGCGTTGCCCCTATTTTACTGGTTGGTCTAATGTGGTAAGAGCTCGCATTAAATTTGCCAGTGTTCTCATTGTTAATGTTCCTGGTGTTCCTGACCATAATGTCCCGCAACCTTTAAAACTCTCCTCGCCACCAGCGCCAGTCTCCTCGCCACGCTCACAAGCCACCACTGCCTCCAGCCAAGGTCCAAGCTGTAAGGACCGGACGGCGAAGGTGAACCGACCGCATCCCCTGATTCTCCCGAATTTGTTGCCACTGACTGTGACTACTCCAAGGAGTGCGCCAAGCTTCAAGACTCGTGTGCCACTATGAAGAGGGTAATGGAGAAGGTGACTTCCGGGGAGGAGGAGCAGGTGAGAGATGGGTCGGTTTATAAGTTTGTTCTATTAATGGGTGGTTACACAGGTCATGTGTTATCATCCAAGCGACCAGCCAAAGTGTGTCGTTTTTTACTTGTTGTCCCTGCTGTTTGTCGTAGTAAACATTCTCTCTGTAGCTCACAAGAGCCCTCTATCAGTCCCTATTCTCATAGGAAAACGTGTAGGAAGGTTGCTGATCTGTTTACTGGCCAGGTATGGGGGCGGATATTAGAGTTTTTGTAGGAGTTTGTGATCAGTGCCACGTATGTCCGCCATGGGTAGAGTCCGTCCTGTTCCACTTGACCTTACCCTCATTGCAGAACCATCTTCTCGGGTAGCCATAGATTTTGTTGGACCGATCTCACCCCCTTCCTCTAGACGCCTAATACACAAGCTAATTTGTTAAGGCAATGTGATTACAAGGACCCACATTGCCCGTGTCCTTGACGACGTTTCCCGAGCTGGAGTTAGCCGAGGCACTACCCTGCAAGAGGTCCTGTGAAGTTCGGGTACCAGACTCAGATGATCTCGGTTGCCAGTTGCTGCTAACACTGACGAGATAGAAGATCCTCTATGACTGGAAATAGCCCAAACTTAACTTAAACCTGAACTGAAATGGACCCCAAGTGCGTTCCGTGATACGGCCTTACGTTTTGGACATCAAGTTTCCGCCTATTCTTTTATGTGCTCCTTCTTTATTGTGCAATGTGTATTTAAGCATTTGTTGTAAGATGATTATGCTTTGTGTACTATATTAAGTTTAACCTACCTTACAGTAGATTTTTGTTGGGGAGCTGTGTAATGGTGGAAACGATCTTCCTGTTCGTTACGCTGCTAACTCTCTCGTTTGGTGGCGCGACCGCCGACTTGGTGGGAGGGGGGTTGGACGGAGGTGAGGAGGTTCGCTGCTACAGTGTCACGGGCATATTCACCCCAGCCGCCATACAGTCACTATCTAGCTACCCTGCTGTTCTCAAATTCTGGCTGTGATCTCATCATAGGTCCTGGACTCGTGGGCCTGTTTTCCCAGACCTTCACCTATCGACTGTCAATTCTCTGTCATCTACCACTACCGCATACCACGACCGTCAGTTTCATCTCCTCGGTCTGTGCCCAGGTGTTCTCCTGCCATTCAAGACTCGTCGCTCGAGTGTGGAGTTGAATGGACGCTTCCCTACCCTGATTGTGGATCACCCTGTTTCACAGAACTTTCCCCAGGGCCACGCCGTAGGAAATATCTGTTCATTGTTTGGATTCCATTAATTGCTGACTCCCCTTTATTGTTCGATTCTAGCAATTGTTGACTCCCATTAATTGTTTTGAGTCCTTTAATGCGGACTCCCCATTAAGTGTTTTGATTCCTTTATTGTTTGCTTCCCTTAATTGCTTAACTCATTAACTATTGACTGCATTTATTGTTTGACTCCCTTAATTATTTGATGTTTGTTGAGTTGGTGTCAGAGTTTTGTGCTATTTTTTTTATAGTAAAGAGATGTCAATCTCAAACGGTTTGTTTGCTATTCCTCAGAAAACCTTCGTCCTTGTCTTTCCTTTATTAAGAACCTGATTAGTCCTGGTAAGGGATTTATATCCATAAGTCCCAAAGCCTTTACAGATATCAGCATAGCATATTGCAGCCTCGATTGGCTGAACTGGATTGTCAGCAATAAGCTTGTGCATCAGTATATTAGAGAGCATAGGACTTAACACTTCTCCCCTCCAGGCGTGCCAAGCTCAAATGATATTACATTCTAGCACTTTTGACTCCTCTAAACAGAACACTGGCATACCTTTTGGACAAATAACCTTTATCCATGTCAGGAGTTTACCTTGGATGCCAAAATTAGCTAGTTGCTCAAGTATATGTCTCTATTAGCTACATCAAAGGCTGATTTATGTTATTGAAGTTGTTTGTGTCTTATCCTTTGAGTGAACAAGATATTCTGCAAAGCATGTCTGTGTGCTATGCCCGGCATGAACCCTACGATTAGTGGGCCAGTTTGTCGCTGACTTGGAACATGAGACGGTTGAGAACAACATTTCAAGGACTTGCACATTTTTTTTCTTTTTTTGCTTGAATTAGCCCGCCCTGGGCACAGGTCAACTACCCACAACAGAGCCTAAGGGCTAAAAAAAAGAACTGAAAGAAATTGTAAATATAGAAAAGAAAGGTTATACTTTATTAATCTACCCACGAAGATGCCGGAAAACCAACTTTTTAAAGTGAGACAGATTTGTAAGAGCAAGGAAATACACTGTTGAAAAAAATCTTGTAAAATTTACATAAATTCTCTGGTTTTATGTTGCCAAACATTTTCTGTATAATTTAGAGAGATTCTGTATATTATTTTACATAAAATATCAGTTGAATTAACAGGTTATTGGAAGCTCCAACACTTGTCCCTGAATACGAACAGGGACCAAGGGGATTAGGAAGAGTGTTCAACAACTTCCGCCGGCCCAGGGAATCGAACCAGTGACATCTTGCTTGCGAGGCAAGACTGTACCACTCCACCAGCGCCCGCCCCCCCCCCCTTGTGATGATGTGGCCCTCTTTGAAATAATGTAAACAAACCCTGACATACGACGAACGTGAAGCACAAACAACCACCAACCGCATATTCAGTAATTACATATAGAAATAACAGCATTAACATGCAATTTTAAATGTTCTTTGCGCCATGAAGTGTATATACTGTAGTATGATAAAATGTCAGTTTTATACTGATAACTAAACAAATGAAACCGAGAAAGAGTGTCTGAAATATTTTACAGACAAAAAAAGTAATTCAAATTACTACGTTTTCCTGGTCGGAAAATACAAAAGAAACATGTAAAAAATAATGATTTTCTAACAGTGCAGAAGAAGGCAGAGCATTCCCACAGTTTGGCTGGTGTGAGGAAAGGAGGAGGTACTATAACGGTGTTATCTCGTGTGACCGACATCCACGAGAAACGGTGGGCACCGAAGGCAAGACTTGTTACGAACCCACTTGCCTTGCCGGCAGTACACAGGATGCCAAATCCACGAACATTGCTCGTTAAAGTACCTGTAAAAGAGAGAGAGAAAAGCAACATTGCGGCGAAAAGAAAGGGAAGAGAGATTGTCGACTAATAAGACGAAATGCCTTTGATTCCACCCTATCTAATAGTTGGACAGAAGAAGAGCTCACCCCAGATATGAGAGCAGTACTCCAAGTTAGGACGAATGATCCCTTTATATACCCGGAACAACTGCTCAGGAGTGAAGTAGCTGCGGCATCCTAACCTACAGGATTGTGAGTGAAATATGGCGTGAAGTTTGGAGAGTTAGCTTTAGGGATTTGGTACTGTATGTTTTCCATGAGTCCATGTTCTTAGGCAGAATACGCCTGTGGTGAGGCTCATTTGATACAGGTCAAGCAGTGGATGGTTAGGGATCCCACTTGACATTCTCGGTGTGTATAGATTTATGGCCATCCTCACCAGGGCAGGATAATGTCACATTTTATTAGTGCTGTTGTTAGTTTTTGTCGTGGTGGCGTCATAGGAAACTGGTCGGTAATGGTCCTGGTGAGGAACTGCCTTTTCAATATTGAAACCCCCTATTAATGTGGGTGGTTTTTAAAGATATTGCCCGTTACTGTCAGGAGGCAGGGGGAAGTGCTTTGTGACACACTAGAGTCCTATCGTGCTATTTGTTTAAGCAAACTGTTGTAGTGGAGGTATTATGTACTTGACTGACATTAGGAATCGCTCTATGCTTAAGTCTCCCATGCCTTATTTCATTTCTAGCAACATGAACGATATCTGTAATCATTTGACGTTGGCTCACTCAACTTGGATATTGTTTTGACATGTTTCTTTCGCTCTAATCGACGTACGGACCTGTGTGAAATTTACGCGAGAGTTGTTGGTATATGCACGCATCCGGCGCTTTTATCATTAACTTCTGTCACGCCTAATTCTAGTTTTTTATAGGCTTAGCTTTTTTGTGTTGCTTGTAGATTTATCTTCAGCCCGTGAGGCTGCTAATGTGTTTTCATACTTTTCCATGGATGCCGTGAAAAACATTGATTTGTTGCTTCTTGGCATTAGTCATCCATGGTGTACACAGGTTGTGGTAATTTCCTAGTTTTCTCGTAAATCATATTGGTAAGCATTTATCTTGTACCGTAAATTATGTAACGTATCGGGCGATTTGCCTATAAAGCTATTTCTCGATGCCTATTGAGGAATGCTGCAACCTGTGGAAAGCCATTGCCCTCCCACGAACCTAATGCATTGGATTTCATCCACATTGTCAGAGCAATCTCAAGAATTTTTTTTATTCTCACACGCTCGACCAACCCATTTGAAGATGGATGGTAGGGGGTTGCTGAAATATTTTTGTGTTAATGTCATATGTGTTGACATAATAGCAGCTAAGAGTGTTGATTCTTTAAGTTCTGTCCCGTTACCCGAGAGTATCACTCCTAGGTGTAGAGAGAGGACAGATTAGCTGAGTGACTATGTGTGCATGAGCCACTTGATTCTGCGGACTTGTTCGGCCAATGATGCAAGTACCACAAATCTTGCAATATGGGTCAACGCAGACAAGTACGTAATTAGAGCCTTGATGGCTCTTGTGGGTAGTTGTACAATAAATCACGATCGCAACTGTATCCCATGGACGTTCTGGCGTTTGGGTATTCTAAGATTGGCGCGTGGATTCAATCCGTTCTTCCACTTGTGGTTTTGGCACAAGATAAACATTTAGCAATGTTGATGCTCGATGTCGAGCCTACATAGATTTCCAGTATATATTTTGTCGTACATTTTTGCAAGACATCGATCTCGCACCTGGATGCCCAGCTCTCGGGTTACAATCATGAAGAGAGGGTAAGCAACGTTTTCCTTTAATGTTGTAAGAATAATCAATGCTTGAGAGATTGACTCTTGTGGTTGTTTTCACTGAGCGATATAATATGTCAGTGCCGAGCTCAAAACTGTGATGAAGATGAGGTAGAGGTAATCTGCGGCAATTTTACCTTATCTCCCGCTACTAACGCATATATAACCTTGGATCATAATGGATCCTGTAACTTGTTCCGGCCTTAAATTGTGACAGGGTGAACGCAGGTAGGGGCATGAACAGGAGCTATGTGTTCTCAGATCGCGAATGAAGCTACCTCATTTGCGGCGGCCCGCCAAAATACGTAGATACCATAGCGCGAAACGCCCTGATTAAATTCTGTCCATTAAATAGCTCTGTCCACCGCACAATGATCTATGTGGGACGGTGATTCGGATATCCCAACATGAGATCCCGAAAATGCTTGAGAGCCCACACTTCCAGCTAATGCTTCAAAAATGCGTAGTGAATATGTTATGTTTCTGCCATCGTTGAGGGTGCGACGTGATAGGATAATAACCGCCATTTTCTCGATAATCAGTTTGATATGAGCACCGTCCCTTAACAACCTGGGCGAGGCATCAGTACACATTCGTAAATGGTTTGGTATTAGTACGGAAAAGCTAAACACTGGTGCTTTGTTTTAAGGCCGCTCTGAGGGAATTAAAAACTGTCCTCTTGATTCCTTATTCCATGAAAAACTCACATAATTTTTGAGAGTTTAGTGAGTGGTTCGCTTAACTTGGCATAACCTTCAATGAAGACTGGTCTAGTATCTGATAATCCTAGGAAACTAAGAAGTTGAGTACGTTCCTGGGGGACAAGGGAATTGTTCACCGCCTGTACCTTGCAATCTATTGTGAGTAGCCATTGCCATCCTATTAGGACCAAGTAAATTGGTATTCTGGATTTGAGAAAATTAACATTTGGAAAGTTTCACTTTCATCCAGCTGGATGTAGCTTTGTGAAAACTTTTCGTGGCTTCTTAGTCGAATTTGTAATCTTTGTACCCTACTATTGATGAAGACATCCTAGATAGGCATTAGAGTGTGTTACCCAGCATTCCAGCAAACAAGGTGTTTTATCATTCTTTGGAATGGTAAGATAGCGGCCGCATTTCTTAGACCAAATAGCTTTCTTAAGAACTCGTAATGTCCCATGGTGTTGCTGAATGCAGTTTATTCGCGGGCATCCTCGTAAGTGGAATTTGCCTGTAAGTACTTGCTAGGGTAAATCTAAGCTGTACTGAAGACTGCGTTGTCTTTTCCTAGTGACTGTAGTAAGTTCAGTTTAGGACAGGCATTGGGAACATGTCTGGTACAGTTACCGGTTTGACTCGTCGAAAATCTTGTGACTGGTCTTTCATCCCCATCTGTCTTGGAAACTACGAAACAAAGGGTAGTTCCTCTTTGTCTACCATGTCTTGTACTATATGCTGGACATACCACTCTGTTGTATACTGTGGGTTAGCTAATGCTGGGATGTAGATTGGGATAGCTTCCGGTTTGTGTGAATATGTATGATTTGTCTACGTTGTTTTACCTAAGGGTTCTCCAGGTAATGCCATGATCATTTGATTCGCGAGTAATTCTAAAAGATTCACTTTCTTCGTAGGAGTGATACGGACACTACTTTAACGTGTGGCGCTATAACGCTTACTATTATTCACAATATGTGCATTTTTCGTCCGATTACCCTGGGTTACCACTACTATTGGTAATTCTAAGGCTCGTCGACAACCGCTTTGTCATACTACATAAGGCAGGAAGGGAAATTACGAAAAACACCTCCTTTCGTAAGGTTATGGGGTTCCCACAGTTTCTATTGCGAACGAGGACATGTCTGGAGATTACCTATTCTAGCAGTGTCTTAAGGTAGACTCAAGTGACAAACCTTTCACTCGTGAGCTATTTCAATCAGACACATAAAACATTGTTCCTTCCTCACATTGGCAAAACGTACTGTGAACTCTAGTTTGTTCTGGCTATGTAACCGTGTACAGCCAGTTAACACAGCCAGGCGTCAGAGTCCAGTTCTGGCCGCTTTCATCCGAAATGTCCTGTTGAGGCCACTGGTGGAATTTCAGAGAGTGACTCCGTAACTATTGCTGCTGTATGTCAATGACTCCCCCGCGCCTGTTGAGGCACAGTGATTGCACGAACGCCCGAAGTAAGCAAGGATGTGCCAATGTGTCATAGCATGATGTTTTACAATTATGAGTGACTGTTTGCATCCGTGGCTGAACGGTTAATGTGTTCTGCCTTAGAGAGGTCAGACCCTAGTAACCCGTCCTGCTGGCAAAGAAATGCCTTAACTTGTAGAACTCCGCTCAAAGCGCTTTAAAAGCGATCATAGAAAAAAAACGGTAGTGTCATGGTAGTGTTATCACCCCGCTATCTCTAATGGATCCCGACCCAACACCGGACAGAGGCATGTCGTAGGACTTATTGGCCACTTATTGGGATGGATATCCACCGCTGTAGTTCATTTGAACGACTTTAATGAGATTAACATTGCTATAAGGACCCCGGATCCTATATCTCGGAAACTGATTGTTTACATATGCTCGTTGGAACGCGTCATCACCCTCCACTTTGTTTAACGCGGGATTATTGAGTCACTGGTGATGGATAGCGTTTGCCTGAGCCGTTCACTCTATATCCTATAATCGTATGTTTTTCTGGACGCCCGCTGTCTCTTCCCCGAAGATGTATAGTTGGCTCCTTCGATTTCCACTTTCTTTCCGCATTACGCTGTACAGTGTCTACAATCTTCTGTGTTGTGCGTATGGAGTCTTGATTGTAACTTATATACACGCATTTATTTCGGAGTGCCTGTAGTGTTTGGGACTTTTAACCAACTGTGCAATGTCCCTTTGTGTAGTCTGTTCGCTAGCAGGGTTATCTGAACAATCCTTTAGGTCCTAGCGAGGATTCATCCTTCGACTGCCTCTGCTGTGGGGACATATCAGCTTGTCCTCAAACCATCATATTTTCTGCCAGTATGTCCTTACGTGTTAGCAGAATTTGCAAAAAATATATTTTTCTGTGTGTGGTTCCGTGACAGGACTGTGGTGTTCCTAAAGCTGGTGACTGGTTCCATTGACAACGGCCCGAGGAATCATTTTCTTGCGGTTCCACAATTGGTTCTATCATAATGTACAAGCTTCGTCACTGTTTATTATTCTTTCTTTTTGTGGCTTTCTTGCGTAAGGGTCATTGGATGAATAAGATAAAACTGTGAAATTCAAGATCTGTAGATATTTACCTTAGACATTTTGCATTGTTGATTCGAACCAATATGAGGAATCCTGTAAGACCTGAAATCTATGTCTTAGTGAGACCCTCACAAATTTGGGCTTCTTGTTCTTTTCTTTTGCAAGCAGAGCTGTCACCTGTCCTCTCTGCCATCTAACAATCCAAGAAAAGTGGACTCCTGTGGAGTCGATTTCCCCCAAAAAAAGAAATGAATAGCTCCCAAAAATGTTGGATAATCATCAGTTTTGTCGTCAATGGCTGAAGCATAGATACCTAATAGCTGCCAGACTACGGTTTTGATAAGGTTTCGGACGTATTAAATTGTATCCCTAAGTCATGGTTACATGTTATTTTCTCATTACTTCTTGCATTGGTTGCAAAAATGCTCTAAAAACTGATATAATCGATTCTTCACCGGTAAACTCTGTACCTCAATATTATTAGAAGTAGGCCTTACCCGGTTACGGCCGGTTTGTAGGAGGTGTTCTAGAACCACATGTTTCCATTTTTGTTGTGTGTAATACAAGAAGCACTAGCGTTAGTAACTAGTGGAAGGCAATTGAAAATGTTACCGACCTATAATCTGTTCTACTGTGTAAATCCTTTTTTTTTTTTTTCTTAAGGTTAAGGTGGGGAAAGGATGGAATGGCGCGACTGGGGAGCCGAAGGCACAGCCAGACATGAGGGATGGAGAGAGTCACGAACATATAGTCGTGGGGGAACGCGCTTGGAAAAGAAGTCATGAATCAGCACTTAATCAGAGGGGGATCGCCACACCCCATTCTGTTTTACCATACTTACAGAGAGTTGTGTTGGCATACCGTAAGGGCTAACCTAGTTTGACCCGGCTATTAGGATCGAGGTTGACACAACTGGTTTTTATTTTTTAGTAGGACAATGACTAGATTGGATTTTACAGACTTGCAGTAGTTTACTCTAAACACTCTTATTACTGCTCATTTCCGTTAATGACGACTCACTTTGATTGTGGTGACATTGCTACAATGTGAATTTCTATGCATCTAAGTTTTAATCTACAATAGGTGGATCACTGATTAGCGGACATAGCTGGGTCGCCGGGGGGTGGGTTGTTGTACAGTGCGGGCAGACTCCGGCCGGCCCACCCAGGCGCGTGGGGTCTGCCCCTCCGTCCTGAATGTCTTCTCCCGCGTTGTCCGATGGTCTGGGCTAAGTGAGGGCCGTCCAGGAGCATGTTGTCCTCAAACATTCCTTCGCTAGGCTGACTGGAACCTGAAGTTGAGGGATACTCTGTTATTTCTTAGGGGGATGCGTTTGAACGTCTCCAGGTAGGGTGGCGACTTGGCCATCTGGCTGACCTTAAACACTTGTTTTGGAAGCTCTGTAGTTGTTGTAGTCTCAGTCTTCCCGAGGTGTGCGAGGGGTATAGATGGGTACTCCCAACAAGGCTCACCAGCGCCTTGTACAGGTGAACTTGTATCTTCTTCAGGCATTAATTTAAAAGTTTTAATTGGCTGCGGCGACTTTGGCTTTATTTAGTGTGTCCCTCACCGTGGGGAATGCTGCCCGTCCGAGAAAGATGTAGGCCGTATGAACCCTCGCCTTGTTTGTAGGTACTCAATCTCTTCGTTGTCGATCATCAATGGGGCCGGTTTGAATTTGGCTATGGGTTGTGGACCTCAAATTTCGTTTGGTTTGTTGTATTTCCATTTATGTTTCATACTCCGAGATCTCCTCTATTGACCGAGCAGGAGGTCGCCGTCATCCTTGCTGTGGACACCTTCCGGGCAGGTGACGATCTGTGTTACATCTTCGGCATATATGACTGTACTCGCTGCGACGAATTTGGGGTGGCAGGTCAGCTCGTGTAGAGTGTGTAAAGGGTTGGTAGAGAGACAAGAAGCTCTGAGGCATGAGCTCGATATGTGAGAATTCTTCTCCAAAATGTTCTTGCATCTTGATATGGCTGATGTGGTTCCATAATAGAAGTTACACAGCATAGGTGCGTCAGATGTTTCGGGGTAGCCCAGTTGTATGATCTTTAGATAAGCGGAGCCCCGCGTGCCAACTTTGGTTGTCAAACGCCCGTTGCTGGACGTCCTCACTGTACTACGGGCCTGCCACTGCAAGGCGGCCAGTCATGGCGTTGGCGAATCTGCTTCGCAGGCCATGATCTGATGGCGGTGACTGGAAATCTAGTGCCCTGGTACTTGGCGGGGAAGCCGAAAATGGCACGTTGGGGGATTATTGCGCGTCTTCGTCCTCCCAGATACATCCTCAATCGCTTGTTGTTGACGTATGTTTTTCGAGATTCTTTAGGCAAGGTCCCTAACATAGCAGCATGTATTAGGTTCGAAACAGTTTTCGACTTTGTTTGGAGGCGGTTTCCATGCTTGGTATGAGGCGGATAACTCCGGCGCATATTTTGAAACCATTTATGGGAAGGAAGGAAGTATCCAGAGCGCGAGGGGCCCGGCGTTGCATTATATGAGCAAGCCTCTCTGCATGTCCATGTGGTCGGGGAGCTTGGGCCAGGATCTTCTCGTGATATGTGCATTTTGACCTATGGGCTGAATTTGTTTGCTGTTAAACCCTTTTATGCATGGTGACGGTGATGACACATCTGCAGGAGGAAACTATGCAGCTCCGTCAAGTAGCTTCCGTCACAACCAGTCTTGTGTGCAGGTCAACAGCCCGTGGGAGCGGCTGGAGCAGGTGCTGATGGTACAGCAAACTGATCGTCTAATAATGTCCTACTCAAACTCCCCTGCCCCCTGCAAGCCCGTCTGTGTTCTCCTGTTCACTAATGGTAAAGATATTTCGTATAATATCGCCGATGTAGACTGTTCTTTGTTTTGCTTCCTCGAATATTTTTACGTTGTTTTGGTCGAGCAGGTAAGGGATCCGCGCTAGAGGTTGGCAACCCCATCAGTGACTTGTTCCCTTTCAGAATGCAGCAGAATCGCGGTAATTGATTGGCTTGAACTGCCACACGTACAAGGGGCCCACGTTTGTTCATGTATACGTTGCTCTACGTGCATGGATGTCCGTCCCGTACTCTCCGAGTACCAGTCTCTCGAGCTCCGGCATCCACCGCGGATACTGGAATAGCTGCTCCCATCTCACGTGAGCGTACTGGACACTGAGCTGCCTCAGAATGGTGAATGTATAGTGGAGGATGGGGAATGGTCCGGTAAACTGGTGTCGGATGTTTTTGTCCATCTCCGTCTGTAGATATCCGTTTATAACCATGTTCGACCGCGTTTCCCCGTCCCCCCCCCCCGATGTCATTGGGGGCGGCCTTCTCTCCAGTGTCTCCCCTGCCTGAGACTGCACGAGACTTTCCTGAAGGAGTCCCAGTCTGGCCCTGTTTGAGGTTTGACCCTGATGCTGGAGGGGTCATAATGGGATTGGTATGAGGAATCGTCACGACGACTGGCAGGTGATCGCGGGTACTGATGGGTCCGAGGTAACGTGCCTGTTAGGTAAGGCCTCGTTGTTAGAGAGGATTATGTTCGGTGTAGTGTTGTGGCACTGGACAGCCCACCTCTGATCAATTTGTCGGGAAATCTTGCCCGAGTTGGTGTTGACAGTTTTCACAATTCTGATGTTTCACAACAGAGCCATATCGACGTTGTTCTCATTACCGTGACCTAGTATAGGCGTGCGCGCATTAAGTCCCCTATGATGTATGTTGGTTTTCTGTGGCGTAGCAACTGGTGTATGGTCTTGTCGGGCAAGTAAGGTCGTCTGCGGAGGTGGTACATTGTGCATATGATAACAGGTCCCCAAATTGTCTCACCTGCACTCAAGAACTGAATCCTCGAACAAGTCTGCAACACTCCTTATGGGCTCAGCCGTGACCGATGCGCCATCTAGCGACACCATCTTCAGCCTCACCCATCATGTCATCTGATACAGTGTAGTCAAAAATTTTCAGCTTTACTTTCGTCCTTTATGCCAGCGCTGTTTAGCCGAATGATCCGTCGGTCTAATTGATAGTATAAGTTAGACAGTTTCTTTACGTCTATGTAAGGGACCAGTGATGGGGCATTATGTCGGACAAAGTTAATCCTGCTACGGACGCCACATTTCGGCGACTGTAGCTTGGGGCGTCGTCTGGAGTGTTGTTCGGCTTCTGCCATTTTAGGGGAAGGAATTCTTAGCAGAACCTTGGAGACATCTGCTTGTCAGTCAATGGCGGGCCCTTCGAACTTTCTCGTCCCCGGTACAGGAGGTGGTCAGGTCATGGGACTGTGTGTCGTGTAGTAATCAAATGACGCTGCAGCTCGAGGTCTTGTTCCTATGTGGGGGGAAGTCGTCATCATCTGGTCGCAGCCATTGACTGTAGGTTGCCGTCGATGGTCACTGTCGTCGCTGGGAGTGCTAGTTAATGCGGTCGCGGGCATTTACAGTGTCGTTGTAGCTGTGATCCCAGGGGGATGATCTGACCACGTCGGGGATTGATGGTTTTTGTATACTGACTTTTGCATAAGTCAAGGAGATCATGGTCTATTTCTGGCGTGGTGTTGAGGTCGTCGCATAAGCCGTGAGGGGTTACTGCTTAAGGAGTTCTGTTGAAGGGACTTTGTCGCTTATTTTCAACAAAGAACAATGTTGTTCCTGGTTAGGGTCTCGTTTGAGGTGTTTTCGAGAATGAACCGGATGATACAATGTTAATGTGTGTATGGGCTATGCAGGAAGACAAGGAGTGCAAATATAAGATGCCTTTAACCTGTCTTCTATACTCAAGGTCCTTAATGCCCGGATTAGTCTGTCAATCTCCTATGAAATTCTTTCCAAGGATTTTCTATATCCATTCATGTAAATACGGTGACCAGAACTGAACTGCTAATCCAGGTGTGGTCTCACAAGCGCAAGATACAGTTTTAGAGATGACTCGCTAGTCTTGTAACTAACACTCCTTTGTATGAATCCCAAGTTACTTTATTTGGCTTGTTAACGAAGCAAAAACATCATTGTTACTTGGCTTAAGGTCTCTATTATCATTACTCCTAAATCTCTCTCTCAGTCGGATTTCTCTATGGCATCGTTGTTCATCTGGTATCTGGTTTCCCTGTTTACATTCTCCTATACTGAGACTTTACATTTGTCAATGTTGAATTTCATCTGCCATTTTTCAGACCATTCGAAAAGAATTGTTAGATCCTCCTGTAGTTTTGCCGAGTCCTCGTCAGATGATAAACACGTCCTATTTAGTGATCATCAGCAAATTTACTATGTTGCTGTCTATGCCGATATCTATGTCGTTTTATGTATATAATAAACTAATAATGGTCAAGGTACTGAGCCTGGGGAACTCCACTTGTGACGTTGCTCCAATGGGGACTTAGTGCGTTAATGCTCACTCGCCGGTTTCCTGTCCTGTAACCACGCGCCTAATCCATTTAAGGATGTACTCTTGACGCCATGAGCTTCTACCTTTCTAGATTGTCTTTCGTGGGGTCTCGGTCGAAGGCTTTGCATAAAGTCGAGATATACCACATCATAATTGTGCCCTCGTCCACTGATTCGAAAACTGATGAAAAGAATGTTAATAGATTAGTTAGGCAAGAACGTCTCCGCTTGTGAAGCCATGCGGGAAATCATTGATCAATCTGTGCTTCTCAGGTGATTTCGAATAGAGTTTGAAATGATTGATTCAGTAATTTGCCTACTATTGATGTTAGACTGATTGGGCGGTTAGTTAGAGGATAGTGATCATCCCCCTTCTTGAAGATCGGTACCATTCGCATCCTCCAGGATTCTGGTACTACTCCTGTTTTTAAGGACATGTTAAACAACTTTGCTAAGGGCATAATAACTGCTCGTCCTTACATTCCTTTAATACTATCTAGCAACTATCTCATCCGGGACACCAGGGTATGGACTTGATAAGCCTTTAGTGTTTATCTATTTGCTTACTAAGCGATTCAGCTACTCCGTCACTACTATCTCGCCTTCCTTGAATTTGTTTTTCTATCACCGATCTCTGAATTGAGTCGGTGTCTGCCTCGGGTATCATGTTTACATTTTCGGTGGTGAAAAACTGTTGAAAAATATTTTATTCAATGTATTGCTCATTTCTCCGTTGGTGTCAGTGAAACTCTGCCGGTTATCTGAACCGTATTGGTCCCAATCTTTTCATTCGTGTTTAGGTTCGATACATTGCTAGGGATGGGGGTGACAGTCTCTCTCGAGGTTGTTGACGCCGGTGGTCAACCCTGACTGGTTCCCTCGCACCGCGGGCACGCATCAACAGATGTCGAAGTCTTTATAAACTGCTAGGAGAACATATGAGCGCGGGTGTGGAGGAGACTGCAGTGGGACGTGGGTAAACAAAGTGGAAAGGTTACAGGGAAATAGTAGCTAGGGAATTATGACAAAACTCTAAAGTAGGCCAGGGAGTTAAAACCTAAACGCGACAAAGTATGAGGACAGATCAGGAACTACGACTAACGTTAAAAGTCTTTTACGCAAAAACAGTTATAGAAGTCATGAGGAACAAAATGAATTAAATCAGGGCGATGGTTATGTACCGAAAAAAAACGATATAATAGGGAATTCATCGGAAAACATGGATAAAACTAGACTCCTGTGAGTTACCTGTCGCATACTAACTGGACAGGTTATAAATTAGTTCCATACCGTATAGGGCAGATAGATAAAGGAGGCGGATAGCTTCTATGTCAGGGACAATCTGAAGCTGATGAAAAAATAAGGAAATAAAAAATGAGCGAATACAGACACAAGCTGGATAGATATTAATTCGACTGAGGTAAAATTAATCACAGGACTAATTATCTAGACCACCAATCTGATAAGGGTTAATGGTCACCCATATTGATGAGATGCGAGTGCCTTCCATTACATAGCAAAGTCTATTTAGGTAGGAGAACTTTAACTTTGTAGCCAATGGGTAACACAGAATCAGAGGTTACTTAAAACAAGCCCAGCATGTTTCCTAAGCCAACAAAAAACCGACACCACCTGGGCAAAATATACTAGATTAGATTCTGTCAAACAGAGAAAAAACCTCATTAGAATGGCTAGGTAGGAGCGAACTTGCTAACAGGCGATCACACAAGAGAAAAATAGATTCAGTTAGATTTTCAGAGCGAGACGCAAGAAAATTCCATAAAGTCCAGATTTGTCGAAGGGCCAAACTTTGATTAGTTTCGATGTATGGCAGCCGATCGAGAACGGGTATCACGTTGGGGGGATATTACATGACCTCACATGATGCATTGTGGTGACATCACACAATGTACCCAGAGAGGGCGACCTCACCTTCCTACCTGGCGACTCCTGACGGCTTGAGGATGACACTGATGAGGAGATTCGAGGGTGACGAGTGTCCACAACAACTTAAATAATGATTTATAGGCAAACAGGTAGACCATACCATACCATACAGAAAACTCAGATCAAACATCAATGACCCTAATGGATAAGATAATTATTAAACTAATCCTTATTGGACAAAGGAAGGAATAGGCTGAGAGAATAAATTCTTTGTGAAGTTTACTCAGTACAGTAGTATGAAACTATTAATGTCCTATTACATGAAAAGAAATAAGAACATTAAGGTAGTCTGCATTAGGCACGGTTTGGCACTGATGCATGGCAAAGCATCCTGTCCGAGACGTGCTACTCACCACTCATCTCTATCAGCCATGAATCTATCTAGCCGCCTTTGAAAACTTTCCAGAGTTCCCGCAACTACTTACCAAGTTGCTAGGGTTTTGTTCCAACTCATATCTGTCCACTTGTCCACCACCACCTATTTGTGAACCAGTTTCTCACTATCTCCTCCTAAACCTAAACTTATCCAACTTGAATCCGTTGCTCCGAGTCCTATCCTGCCTCGGTATATTTTAAGAACTTTATCT
>CAUDMG010003762.1:0-20000 GCA_958450375.1 Homarus gammarus
TGTTATAATCATGGATGTGGTTGTTACAATCATGGTCGTGGTTATGATCATGGTAGCGGTTGTTTTAATCATGGTCGTGGTTGTTATAATCATGGTCGTTGTTGCTATAATCATGGTCGTGGTTGTCATAATCATAGTCACGGTTGTTATAATCATGGTCGTGGTTGTTATAATCATGGTCGTGGTTGTTATAATCATGGTCGTGGTTGTTATAATCATGGTCGTGGTTGTTATAATCATGGTCGTGGTTGTTATAATCATGGTCGTGGTTGTTATAATCATAGTCACGGTTGTTATAATCATGGTCGTGGTTGTTATAATCATGGTCGTGGTTGTTATAATCATGGTCGTGGTTGTTATAATCATGGTCGTGGTTGTTATAATCATGGTCGTGCTTGTTAAAATCATATTCGTGGTTATTATAATCATGGTCGTGGTTGTTATAATCACGGTCGTGGTGGTGTTAATCATGGTCCTGGTTGCTATAATCATGGTCCTGGTTGTTATATTCATGGTCGTGCTTGTTATAATCATAGTCGTGGTTGGTATAATCTTGGTCGTGGTTGTTATAATCATAGTCGTGGTTGTTATAATCATGGTCGTGGTTGTTATAATCATGGTCGTGGTTGTTATAATCATGGTCGTGGTTGTTATAATCATAGTCGTGGTTGTTATAATCACGGTCGTGGTTGCTATAATCATGTTCCTGGTTGCTATAATCATGGTCCTGGTTGTTTTAATCATGGTCGTGGTTGTTATAATCATGGTCGTGGTCGTAAAACTTACAATATCTAATATACTATAAGAAGGAATAGAATAAAGGTTAGAATAATTAGTTTAATTAATATTCGCCATAGGGCGAGGTTAAAATCATAACGAAAAAATATTATGAATCACCGATGATCATTCCGAGATAAATTATATTATGAAGAGAAGTGACCTTGATTCTGGTTATATTTGTCACCATCTGCTTAAGTCATCACCTCTGTTAAGTCATCATAGTCATCATCTACTTTAGTCAGTCTTATGCCCATCTCACATGACTGACCGACCATCTTTGTTCTTTCCGCGCGTGGGTGTTAGTTTTCAATGCGTCTTATTATTTACGCTTGTGGATGTAAGACCTCCTACCCTCACTGACGCAGCTATGGTCAATTTGGTGTTAGTTTGTTTATAAATGCCTTCTATTCTGTCTCAAGTCTATCCGTCCTGTCTATTGCCATCCCAACTGTCTGTTCGTCTGCGTGGTATTTGAATGTAAGCCCGTCTTTACTAATGTGAACCAGTCAGTCAGCTGTCTGTCTGTCATGTTAGTTGCCATATTGTCTATTTGTGCATGTATGAAACTGTCCATTTTTGTCAACCTCCTCTCCGTATCACTGTCTATATTCACCCTGTGTCCATTGTAGTCATCTTCTCCATGCATTCCTGTTATTATCTTTTTATCTCTTCTCTTTTTCCACAGGAATAAGTACACACTGTAGCCTCGTAAGGTCCGAAAATGCTCTGTAAAAGTCGAAACTACGCATCCACACGCATGTTGAAACTCACCTCCCCCCCCCACCTGTTATCTCTAACTATTGTCTGTTTCCCCTTGTTTCTTATATTTACTCATCTTCCTTCCTTTACTAATCCAAACAACTTTAAAAAAAAAGTAGGTTAAGAGAAAAAGTGGGGGGAGGAGTAGGGAGCCGTACGATAACTGCAATTGTCCTGCCGGCAGACAGCGTACAGGGACATCTGTTGCCAGCGTAAATAAAATCGTTAATTAATGCTTTCCTAAAGAAACCATTAACATGGGATCAGGTTTGTTCCACTCTACGAATTTTTTGCGATTTTTCCACCAAGTTTGATGAAAAACGATTGTGCCGTTTCGCCTGTCCAGAGCAGATACACGCACGCCTAGCCCTATAGTATATTAGATTATTATTACTTTTGTGGGGGCCTCCAACCTCTCCTTATAGCCATACCTTCACCATTTTATTACCAAACTATCCTAATGCAAAATTATCTATCGTAGCTGAACTAGTTAAGCTGCATATCTATTCGGCATTCCATGATTGTTAGCTTATAGTCCATGTCTGTGACTGTTGTATGGTTTAGGGACCAAAGATCTTGTTCTCCAGAAATACAGGAGAGCAGACCTGAGGAAGGAGAATGATAGGCGACACCTCTTTTTTTAGTTTAACAAATTTATTTACAAAGAACATAAGAATGAAGAAAACTGCAGCAAGCCTATTGGCCCATTATGGGCAGTCCCATTTACACCCAACCCCTATTGCTCATATATCCATGCAACCTATGTTTGAAGCTATCCAGCGTATTCGAGTTAATGATGATATTTGGTAACTTGTTCCACTCGTCCACTACTCTATTTCCAATCCAATGTATAACATAGATGTTATACAGCGAAAATTGACTGTTTGCTGTCTTTACTGTTAATTGTTGATAGTGAATACTTTCATCACTGAGGGTTTTGATCCATTTACAGACCAGACCATTCTTTACATAAGTGCACCTAGGCCAAGTGCACTGGTCTCTTCATTCTCGTTCCTACTGTGTGCAGCCTCGAGAAACAGAATATAGTGATATGCACCCAAGGATCGAATAACCTGATATCAAAGAAGCTTCACTGTCTCCTTGTCCAGAATCTTCGAGTACTAACATCCACTTTGGCTTCGTTGGTTGTGTTGGCAGTCCTGTGAATGGAGCGCCGCTGTGCAATGGAAGGAGAGTCGATTTTAGAGTGATGTCGCGCTCTACAGTATCTACTACTACTTTTTTTTTTTATTTTTTTTGTAAAACGTGGCCTCCAGCCTCCCCCAATAGCCACACCTTCGCCACCATTTATTTACCTTAATATTAAATATCCTAATACATAAGAAGCTATCCTATCTGTGTTAAATTAGTTGAGCCGCAGATCTATGCGGCATTCAGTGACTGTAGCCTCATAGTCAATATCTGCAGCAGTTGCCGGAGTAGGGGCAGAATCTCTCGTTCCCCTGAGACAGAGCAAAGCCGACCGAAGGAGAGAGAAGGACAGTCGACATCTCATCCAGGCTGTAACATAACTTCTGGGCTGCTGCTTCTGTTCGGAGATCAACTCCGCGAGTCTGGCGTAGAAACATCTTGCACTTGGGCCCATCCCACCAGAGGTTGTGAACACTAGAGGAGTGAAGCTGCCTTGATCAACGTTTTGAATTCTCTCCCCATATGCCCTTCTCTTGTCGTTCTCGTTCCTCCTATGTGCAGCATCGAGAGCTAGGTTACGGTGACAAGCGGCCATGGGATCAAAAATCCTGATGTCGAAGAAAGCTCGCTGTCCCCGCGTCCAGAATCCTAGAGCACTGACGTCCACACGGGCTTCGTTAGATGTGTTTGAAGTCCTGTGTTAGAAGATCTCGCCATCCAATGGAAGGAGGATCGGTTCTACCATGACGTCCCGGCAGATTTCCTTCAACATATTTGCTGTGAGATCCCTTACTCGTCATGCCTCATGCATATGAAGCCCCCCTTCTTGCAGACCATGGCATGATCGCCATCATAGGAAGAGCCACACACGCATTGGGAGGGCAAACCATCTACTGGCCAACCGTACCTTAGAGCAATGGCATCTGTAAATTCTTGTTTGTTAAGGCTGAAACCATTTGCCCTTATCGGTAAAGTAGTTAACCAGTTCGAGGCGCCCACCTCCTGGGCTATAGCTACTTTTTTTGTCAAATTTTCTGGAACCTGCAGCAATAGTTGCAGCAACACGTCATTTTGGCAGTGCTGCCGATCTGTTGTAATGGACCTACAGATCTTATTTACTTCGCTGGTGTCCACTACTACTACTACTACTACTACTACTAATAATAATAATAATAATAATAATAATAATAATAATAAGGTCTTCCAAATTATTTAGAAATTGTTTATTATGCTACTAATGAAAGGCCAGGAGCCTGAGAGAATACTAATTTTAGGGCAAATAGTTGTAATTAAAGTCCAAATAAATTAGAACAATAATAGGTTAAAATGCAATGTATTATTACTGACATGATTATTATTGTTACTGCTAGTAGAATTATTATAACTATCACTACTTTAATTAATCCTATTAACATTACTATTGTGTGATTTATCTTAGCCTTGCATCTTCTCTGCATTATCAATATTATTCACGTTGCTTAGTTTTTATTACTTTTATTATTAGTTACAACTATGAAAGAGACAGATGAGAAACGGGATGATGGAATTATTAGTGGTGTCTCTCTGTTTACAGGTACTGCGGGGACGCCACTCCTGATGGCACCATCACCTTTGACGGCTGGACACGACTCACCTTCTTCAATAGTGGAAACAGAGTTAACAAAGGCTTTAACTGTAATATCCAGTGCACCAGTTTTGCTACGCGTATATCCACCTAGCCTTCCAAAGTCACTACTACCACGGCTACCACCTCCACCACCACGACCACCACCACACTACCACGAATACCACCTCCACCACCGCGACCACTACCACGACTACCACCTCCACCACCATGACTACCACCTCCACCACAACGACTACCACCTCCACTACCATGACTACCACCACCACTACCATAGCTATAACCACCACACCGACTTTTTTTTTATTTATGGCGTACATCCTCAACTTAGAGCCATACTTTCTCCACACTTTGCATTACCTTATCATCCTAATACAAAATTACAACCACCACCAAGACTATAACCACCACCACGACTATAACTACCACCATGAGTGTTATCGCCGCTGGCTTCAGTTACAGTGCTGTCGTGTGATGCCATTAAATCTTTCGACCTGTGACCTCGCCATACGTAGAAGTGTTTACAGACAAGTCCTGGTTCTGTTAAGTGGACTGTCTTCGACTGGTGGCGGTGCTGCCCGCCCCGCCATGAGACAGATCGCCCTCTCTAGTGATGCTGTGAAGACCAGCCTTCTGCTCGCACTGGTGAACACTGACTCACAATCCTGTCCAAGAATTTGTGCTGGGACAATTTACTCAGTACTATTGTCTCTTGGAACACCATACTGATCTGCATTGACCCACACTTGTAAGTACAGCATAAGTGATGACATACTTCTCGGTACTGAAATATTGTTGGCTAATTACGCCTACTCGTTTCTGCCTAACCTGGAGTAATAAGACAATGCAGAATGAAGCGAAGCTAAGATTAATAGAACTTTGTGTTATGTCAGTATGTTTAATAAATTGCAATTAATATAGAATTGTGTGAGACTAACTAATTATGTATCAGATGGATCACCATGTAATATTATGAACATCTCCTCTGCAGTTTTTGACCACATCAATAAATATTGAATGCGTCAAAAGGCGGGTTTCAATCATTCCCTTCGACTTGCCCGTCACCTAAACGTCCTTAACCAAGGCGTTTATAATGACTATAACCGCCACCACGACTATAACCACCACCACGACTATAACCACCACCACGACTATAACTGCTACCTCTACTACAACCACCACCATGACCATAACCACCACCATGGCTATAACTACCACCACAAGCACGAATATAACCACCACAACAATTATAACCACCACAACGATTATACCCACCACCACGACTATAACCACCACCACGACCATAACCACCACCACGACTATAACCACCACCACGACTATAACAACCACCATGAGGGTGCTGCGTGACACCGGTGCTTCTCATACTCTATTGCTAAATCCTAACCCTGGTGATTGTCAAACTGGTGCCTATGTTGTGTTGAGGGGTGCGGGTGTTCGTTTCTCTCTGCTTTTGGTCGAGCTTAATTGCGACCTGTACAGCGTGTGTTGGCCTGGTAGATGAGCTGCCAGTGCCTGATATAGAACTCCTTCTTGGAAATGACTTGACTGGAGATAGAGTAAAGTTGTACTATCTTGTTTATTGTCCCTGTATATGAGCCACTAACTGTGGAACTTGAGAGAGTGATACCAGAGACCATCTCTGTCTGTGCTGTCACTAAGTCAATGGCGAAGGTGGCAGTCCCTTTTGAGCACAATGATCCACATGTTTCCCCTTCCTCTAATGAACCTTTGACAGGGGATGTGGTGTGTGAGGAGGATGAAACAACGTCGACTCTGACCGAGCCCAGTGATGAAGATGAAACTGCTGAGACTCTGACAGAGCCAAGTGATGAGGGTGAAACTGCTGAGACTCTGACCGAGCCTAGTCCTGCGGTTAATCTTGCAGTTATCTTCATGGTGGGCCTAAACGAGGATCACAACTACTTACTTGCCTGTTAACTGTCCTAGTAGTCTGGTAGACTTGCAATGTGATAATGTGTGTAAAACATTGGGTGTTAGTGAGGAAGACCGTATGAATGAGCTGAGAGAATTTTACTCTCCGAAGAATGTTGTGATGCACTTTGAAGGACAAACTTGGCACAGCTCAAATGATCCTTGCACCACTCTTTATTCTCGGTCACATGGCATTGACAAGGTGTCTAAATTGTGTAAACCAGGAACTCCTTCTCAACCAAGATGCACCCTCGTTTCAGATGGACAGTGCTGCTGGAATTGGCAATGCTCCTCCTGTGTAGAGATGGTCTCTGGTATCACTCTCTCAAGTTCCACAGTTAGTGGCTCATATACAGGGACAATAGACAAGATAGTACAACTTTACTCTATCTCCAGTCAAGTCATTCCCAAGAAGGAGTTCTATATCAGGCACTGGCAGCTCATCTACCAGGCCAACACACGCTGTACAGGTCGCAATTAAGCTCGACCAAAAGCACAGAGAAACGAACACCCGCACCCCTCAACACAACATAGGCACCAGTTTGACAATCACCAGGGTTAGGATTTAGCAATAGAGTATGAGAAGCACCGGTGTCACGCAGCACCCTCATGGTGGTTGTTTTAGTCATCGGGGTGGTTATAGTAGTTGTGGTGGTTATAGTCGTGGTGGTGGGTATAATCGTTGTGGTGGTTATATTCGTACTTGTGGTGGTAGTTATAGTCATGGTGGTGGTTATAGTCGTGGTGGTAGTTATAGTCTTGGTGGTAGTTATAGTCATGGCGGTTGTTATAGTCGTGGTTGTATTTATAGCCGTGGTGGTGGTTATATTCGTGGTGGTGTTTGTTATGGTTTTGAATAGATCTGTGGTAGTATGAGTGGATTATATTACATAAAGATTATAATATGTCGTATTTCTTATTTCTTACCGTAGAGTTCGATACCTTCACACTGATTACTTACAGGAGATTATGGCGTATCTACGTAGAAGTTCACTCCACCACCCGACATTCCATGATTTATACTTGATAAAGGATGATTTAATGATTTCATTAATTTCAACAACCATCTAAATTATTGGTTATACTTTGTCATAACCAATCAGTCATTACCCTTAGTAATAATAAGATAGGATCACAGATACGGGCAGATAATTGCACTTACATTTATTTGTCAAGCTTCCATACAATGATTTACAATTTGCATGGATATATGAATCACTCACGTTCACGCTGTAATAAATTTAATCTTCTAAAAGAGAATTTCAACTTGCGGGCACATGTGATTACTCTACTATGGGTATGACTTACCAGAGCCTTAATTCTTCAAGTGATACATTTACTGTCAGCCTGGATTGCTTTTGTTGCAACCAGGCTTCATCACAAGAACTTCTTTCCACGGCCATAACAACAAAAAGTACTCTTGGGTTACCACACATAGTCTCGCGTCACTGACAGTCACTGTAGAAGGGTGTCATGCAGGAGAACTCTGTAAGCGTGAATTAATTAACCATTTACTGTAGGTTTGATAGGCCAGCCTGGATTGCTCTTCTTGCAACCAGGCATCCACACGTGATATTTCCACGGGGATAACAACCTAGGTTAACACACTTAATCTCGTGTCGATCACTGTCACTGTAGATGGGTGTCGTGCAGGAGAATGTAAGCGTGAATTAATTAACCATTTACTGTAGGTTTGATAGGACAGCCTGGATTGCTCTTGTTGCAACCAGGCATCCACACATGATATTTCCACGGGGATACCAACCTAGGTTAACACACTTAGTCTCGTGTCGTTCACGGTCCACAGGACGGAGTGGCGGTGGAAGACTGTGTGTGGTGTGGTGCCCCGCTCCCTTTCAGGAGGGAGAGAGTCAAGACGACTTCTTAACTGACCCATGGTTCAGGGGATACTACTTAAAATGAGGTTTTTGGGTGTGAAGAAATGAACAGTACAACACTATTTCACTGCCCACCCTCCTAAAGGCTGGCTAACATACACTAATGGAAAATACATGTGCCAGTTATGCCTCGCCGGGTGTCTTATCACTAGTAAAACAAACTTTGGAGTTGGTTGCGTGGGTAAGCCTAACACAACCCATGACAGTGTTTATATTTGTGGTGGTGGTTATTGTTGTGGTGGTGGTTATAGCCGTGGCGGTGGTTATAGTCGTGGTGGTAGTTATAGTTGTGGCAGTTGTTCTGGTCGTGGTTATTAGTCGTGGTGGTGGTTATTGTTGTGGTGGTGGTTATAGCCGTGGCGGTGGTTATAGTCGTGGTGGTAGTTATAGTTGTGGCAGTTGTTCTGGTCGTGGTTATTAGTCGTGGTGGTGGTTATTGTTGTGGTGGTGGTTATTGTTGTGGTGGTGGTTATAGCCGTGGCGGTGGTTATAGTCGTGGTGGTAGTTATAGTTGTGGCAGTTGTTCTGGTCGTGGTTATTAGTCGTGGTGGTGGTTATTGTTGTGGTGGTGGTTATTGTTGTGGTGGTGGTTATAGCCGTGGCGGTGGTTATAGTCGTGGTGGTAGTTATAGTTGTGGCAGTTGTTCTGGTCGTGGTTATTAGTCGTGGTGGTGGTTATTGTTGTGGTGGTGGTTATTGTTGTGGTGGTGGTTATAGCCGTGGCGGTGGTTATAGTCGTGGTGGTAGTTATAGTTGTGGCAGTTGTTCTGGTCGTGGTTATTAGTCGTGGTGGTGGTTATTGTTGTGGTGGTGGTTATTGTTGTGGTGGTGGTTATAGCCGTGGCGGTGGTTATAGTCGTGGTGGTAGTTATAGTTGTGGCAGTTGTTCTGGTCGTGGTTATTAGTCGTGGTGGTGGTTATTGTTGTGGTGGTGGTTATTGTTGTGGTGGTGGTTATAGCCGTGGCGGTGGTTATAGTCGTGGTGGTAGTTATAGTTGTGGCAGTTGTTCTGGTCGTGGTTATTAGTCGTGGTGGTGGTTATTGTTGTGGTGGTGGTTATTGTTGTGGTGGTGGTTATAGCCGTGGCGGTGGTTATAGTCGTGGTGGTAGTTATAGTTGTGGCAGTTGTTCTGGTCGTGGTTATTAGTCGTGGTGGTGGTTATTGTTGTGGTGGTGGTTATTGTTGTGGTGGTGGTTATAGCCGTGGCGGTGGTTATAGTCGTGGTGGTAGTTATAGTTGTGGCAGTTGTTCTGGTCGTGGTTATTAGTCGTGGTGGTGGTTATTGTTGTGGTGGTGGTTATTGTTGTGGTGGTGGTTATAGCCGTGGCGGTGGTTATAGTCGTGGTGGTAGTTATAGTTGTGGCAGTTGTTCTGGTCGTGGTTATTAGTCGTGGTGGTGGTTATTGTTGTGGTGGTGGTTATTGTTGTGGTGGTGGTTATAGCCGTGGCGGTGGTTATAGTCGTGGTGGTAGTTTTAGTTGTGGCAGTAGTTCTGGTCGTGGTTATTGTCGTGGTGGTGGTTATAGGTTGTGGTGGTGGTTATGGTCATGGTGGTGGTTATAGTCGTGGTGGTGGTTATAGTCGTGGTGGCGGTTATAGTCATTATAAACGCCTTGGTTATGGACGTTTGCGTGACGGGCAAGTCGAAGGGAATGATTGAAACCCGCCTTTTGACGCATTCAATATTTATTGATGTGGTCAAAATCTACAAAGGAGATGTTCATAATATTACATGGTGATCCATCTGATACATAATTAGTTAGTCTCACACAATTCTATATTAATTGCAATTTATTGAACATACTGACATAACACAAAGTTCATAACTCTATTAATCTTAGCTTCGCTTCATTCTGCATTGTCTTATTACTCCAGCTTAGGCAGAAACGAGTAGGCGTAATTAGTCAACAATATTTCAGTACCGAGGGGTATGTCATCACTTAAGCTGTACTTACAAGTGCGGGTCAATGCAGATCAGTATGGTGTTCCAAGAGACATTAATACTGCGTAAATTCTCCCAGCACAAATTTTCGGACAGGATTGTGAGTCGGTGTTCATCAGAGCGAGCAATAGGCTGGTCTTCACAGCATCACTAGAGAGGGCGATCTGTCTCATGGCGGGGCGGGCAGCACCGCCACCAGTCGAAGACAGTCCACTTAACAGAACCAGGACTTGTCTGTAAACATCTGGCGAGGTCACAGGTCGAAAGATTAAATGGCATCACACGACAGCACTGTAACTGAAGCCAGCGGCGATAACACTCATGGTGGTGGTTATAGTCGTGGTGGTGGTTATAGTCTTGGTGGTGGTTGTAGTCGTGGCCTTGGTTGTAATTTTGTATTACGATGATAAGGTAATGCAAAGTGTGGAGAAAGTATGGCTCTAAGGTGAGGATGTACGTCATAAATAAAAAAAGTCGGTGTGGTGGTTATAGCTATGGTAGTGGTGGTGGTAGTCATGGTGGTTGAGGTGGTAGTCGTTGTGGTGGAGGTGGTATTCATCGTGGTGGAGGTGGTAATCGGTGTGGTGGAGGTGGTAGTCATGGCGGTGCAGGTGGTAGTCGTGGTAGTGGTGGTAGTGGTGTTGGTGGTGGAAGTGGTATTCGTGGTAGTGTGGTGGTGGTAGTGGTGGTGGAGGTGGTAGTCGTGGTAGTGGTGACTTTGGTAGGGTAGGTGGATATACGCATAGCAAAACTGGTGCACTGGATATTACATTTAAAGCCACTGTTAACTCTGTTTCTACGACTGAAGGCGAGTCTTGTCCAGCCGCCATAGGTGATGGTGCCATCAGGCGTGGCGTCCCCGCAGTACCTGTAAACAGAGAGACACCACTAATAATTCCCTCATCCCGTTTCTCATCTGCCTCTTTCATAGTTGTAACTAATAATAAAAGTAATAAAAACTAAGCAACGTGAATAATATTGATAATGCAGAGAAGATGGAAGGCTAAGATAAATCACACAATAGTAATGTTAATAGGATTAATAAACGTAGTGATAGTTATAATAATTCTACTAGCAGTTACAATAATAATCATTTCAGTAATAATACATTGCATTTTTAACCTATTCTTGTTCTAATTTATTTGGACTTTAATTACAATTATTTGCCCTAAAATTTGTATTCTCTCAGGTTCCTGGCCTTTTCAGTAATGGCATAATTAACAATTTCTAAATAATTTGGAAGATATTATTGTGTATTATTATTATTTGTAGTAGTAGTAGTAGGAGTAATAGTAGTAGATACTGTATAGCACGGCGTCACTCTAAACTCAACTCTCCTTCCATTGCACAGCGGCGCTCCATTCACAGGACTGCCAACACAACCAACGAAGCCAAAGTGGATGTTAGTACTCGAAGATTCTGGACAAGGAGACAGTGAAGCTTCTTTGATATCAGGTTATTCGATCCTTGGGTGCATATCACTATATTCTGTTTCTCGAGGCTGCACACAGTATGAACGAGAATGAAGAGACCAGTGCACTTGGCCTAGGAGCACTTATGTAAAGAATGGTCTGGTCTGTAAATGGATCAAAACCCTCAATGATGAAAGTATTCACTATCAACAATTAACAGTAAAGACAGCAAACAGTCAATTTTCGCTGTATAACATCGATGTTATAAATGGGATTGGAAATAGAGTAGTGGACGAGTGGAACAAGTTACCAAATATGATCATTAACTCGAATACGCTGGACAGCTTCAAACATAGGTTGGTTGGATATATGAGCAATAGGGGTTGGGTGTAAATGGGACTGCCCATAATGGGCCAATAGGCCCGCTGCAGTTTCCTTCATTCTTATGTTCTTTGTAAATAAATTTGTTAAACTAAAAAAAGAGGTGTCGCCTATCATTCTCCTTCCTCAGCTCTGCTCTCCTGTATTTCTGGAGAACAAGATCTTTGGTCCCTAAACCATACAACAGTCACAGACATGGACTATAAGCTAACAATCATGGAATGCCTAATAGATATGCAGCTTAACTAGTTCAGCTACGATAGATAATTTTGCATTCGGATAGTTTGGTAATAAAATGGTGAAGGTATGGCTAATATACTATAGCGCTAGGCGTGCGTGTATCTGCTCTGGGCAGGCGAAACGGCACAATCGTTTTTCATCAAATTTCGTGGAAAAATCGCAAAAAATTCGTAGATTGGAGCAAACCTGATCCCATGTCAAAGGTTTCTTTAGGAAAGCATTAATTAACGATTTTATTTACGCTGGCAACAGATGTCCCTGTATGCTGTCTGCCGGCCGGACGATTGCAGTTATCGTACGGCTCCCTACTCCTCCCTCCACTTTTTCTTTTAGCCTACTTTTTTTTTATTGTTGTTTGGATTAGTAAATGAAGGAAGATGAGTAAATAGAAGAAAGAAGGGGAAACAGGCAATAGTTAGAGATGACAGGTGGGGGGGAGCTGAGTTTCATCATGCGTGTGGATGCGCAGTTTCGACTTTACCAGAGCATTTTCGGACCTTACGAGGCTACAGTGTGTACTTATTCCTGTGGGAAAAGAGAAGAGATAAAAAGATAATAACAGGAATGCATGGAGAAGATGACTACAATGGACACAGGGTGAATATAGACAGTGAAACAGACAGGAGGTTGACAAAAATGGACAGATTTATACATGCACAAATAGACAATATGGCAACTAACATGACAGACAGACAGTTGACTGACTGACTGGTTCACTTTGGTACAGACGGGCTTACCTTCGAACTCCACGCAGACGAACAGACAGTTGGAAAGGCAATAGACAGGACGGATAGACTTGAGACAGATTAGAAGGCATTTATAAACAAAATAACACGAAATTGACCATAGCTGCGTCAGTGAGGGTAGGAGGTCTTACATCAAACCAGCATTAATAATAAGACGCATTGAAAACTAACACCCTCGCGCGGAAAGAACATAGATGGTCGGTTAGTCATGTGAGGTGGGCATAAAACTGGCTAACGTAGATGATAACTATGATGACTTAGCACAGGTGATGACTTAAGCAGATGGTGACTAATCTAACCAGAATCAAGGTCACCTCTTCATAATATAATTTATCTCGGAATGATTATCGGTGATTCATATTATTTTTTATTTATGATTTTAACCTCTCCCTATGGCGAATATTTATTTAACTAATTATTCTAACCTTTATTCTATTACTTCTTATAGTATATTAGATACTGTAAGTCTTACGACCACGACCATGATTATAACAACCACGACCATGATTGTAAAACCAGGACCATGATTATAGCAACCAGGACCATGATTATAACAACGACGACAATGATTATAACACCCACGACCTCATTATAACAACCACGACCATGATTATAACAACCACGACTATGATTATAACAACCGCGACCATGATTATAACAACAACGGCCATGATTATAACACGCATGACCATGATTATAACAACCACGACTATGAATATAACAACCAAGACCATGATTATATCAACCACGACCATGATTATAACACACACGACCATGATTATATCAACCACGACTATGCTTATAACAACCACGACTATGATCATAACCACGACTATGATTATAACAACCACGACCATGATTATAACAATCACGACCATGTGGAAAACGATGTCGCTGTACGCTGTCAGCCGGACGGTGGTTGTGTGCTTGGAAAGCACGAGCGTTCGAACTTTCATGCCTCGGTAAACTCTACCACCGGACTCGCCAGCGGACACTAAGTGCCCAGGATCACTTGTAATAATAATAATAATAATAATAATAATAATAATAATAATAATAATAATTATTATTATTATTATTATTATTATTACAAGCAATATTAACGATATTAATGACGATAATAACTATATTGATTATAATAGCAAGAATTACAGAACATAATAAAAAAGCAATTGATGAGAAAAAAAGATGAATATATAATAAACAACTAAAACAAACAAATAGTCTCAGTAATTACAAAAGTAGACAAACTGAAAGTTCAATAACGACACCAACAATGGTTCACTGTTCATACCTCGGTCCAAAAAGCAGATCAAGGACACACCTTCTGTAGAACACAAACACACTCAGATATCAAATACTTACAATGTCCTGTTGCCTTTGTATGTTACTATTAAACGATCGTTGACACAATTCTCTGAAGGTTCCAGGGAGAAAGTTGGACAATCAAATTTCAGGTAAGTCGTGTTTCTAGGAGCACAGGAGATCTCCCATTGGCACCTGAATGGGATTGAGAATATGTGTGAGCATGTTTTATGGCGGTGGTTTTGTGTGGCGACCTGGTGGGTGGAGAGAGAGAGAGAGAGAGAGAATTTTCTTGTAAAATTCCGACAGAAAATTCCAATAATACATGTTACATTTTTTTTTAATCATAATGCTGTATAAGAGATACTGAGTGAGAGAAGCTGATCTTACCTCGTTCTAGCGGAAAAATATAGAAGGTAGCGAGGAGATTTTACAATGGTGTTGTCGCCTGGGACCAAGGTGATCTTCCTCATGGGTTCACTCAATCCCATGACCATCATCAGCACCAACACTTTTGTCATCATCATACTGGACAGTCAGGCGGTAGTAATGTGACACCTGGTGAAGTAATAGTACTAGATAATCTAATACAGTAGGTCATGGGATATCCGCACTAACGAGGAACCAAAAGAACAGTATGCACGCAAAGGTTGATGGACAAGGAGGAAGGAATTAAAAAGTTGAACTAACAAAAATTTAAACAACATTTATAGTTTAGGAACAGCATTAACACAGAATAAGAAACATTAATTTCACTTGAAATTTTTGATAAGCAAATGTTATAATTTACATTCTAGATTTTAATAAAACGGCAAAAAAACATTTCATTCAGAAATTTACAGGTATTCAAATTCTTGTGCCATACTTCAACAGTTTCACGACCACTACTGCACAAATCTCTTCTCAGCAGTGACTCAAGCCCTAGGCCCATTAATCAGACTTTAGAGTATTCTGAAATAGCAGCTTTAGTTAACAGACCAGAATCATGTTTGTACACAATCCCTTGCTACCTCCCCCTGACAATCGAGGATGCCATTTAGTACAATTCCATTGTTAAGTCACATCCAAGCAAACAATTCATTAAATTGTGCAAAGTGAAATAGGAACCAAAGAAATACTAAGTTAAAACAACTAACACTTTAATTAACACATTAATCCTATAATACTGTTTTTTCTCCGTTTTGAAAAGTATCTCCTAATAACTCATAATACTAGTGGGTAAACTAATGCCAAAACATAGTGAACATGGATGAAATAAGATACCACCCACTTCCCTGACCTCACATTCCTGTGTTATAATACCCTGGATGATGACACTCGGGACCAAACGTAAACAAAATACAGTACATCTTAACAAATAGACTTCTTCATATTATATGATTACTAAATATTAGAAGTCTTAGAGAACCAATAGATTTCATATGCAATGAAAAAATAAACTACAGTAATTATTACAAATAATATATAGCTTTCATATTTGTTTGATAGAAAACTTCTCTTGCAACGGTGACTCATACAGAATGAATATACGTACAGCATACATCTTCATATTATATAAATTCATAGACTTATTTAATACTTCCATATACAGTACAATTACACACTTTTATATATATATATATATATATATATATATATATATATATATATATATATATGTATATATATATATATATATATATATATATATATATATATAATAAAGAAGTATGTCTGTGTGTGTGTGTGTTTCTGTGTGTGTGTCCGCACGAGAATCTTGGAAACTTCCTTACCGATGTGTAGTGATCATGGATGGTGTTATATGTAGTGATGATTAGACAATAAAATAATAACAGTTTAATGCTAAAAAAATATACTTTGCTGTACCGTTGTAGTGAAAAACATGGTGGAACTTACATACACCGTTAATGAACTATTGATGGAAGAAGAAGTTTTGGGGACTGAACAATGAGACAATGTGGAGCCTCCCGAAGGGTGGTGTTCCTACCATGGGCTCCGCTGGAATGCCTCCTCACCAACTCACTCTTAAGATTGGAACTCCTATAATGCTCTTAAGAAATCTTGTACCACCAATCCTCTGCAATGGCACAAGACTGGTGGTGAAGAACATGATGCCACATGTACTGGAAGCAACAATACTGACAGGAAAAGCTGAAGAAGAGGACGTTTTTATACCAAGGATACCTCTCATCACCTCTGACCTGCCATTTGAGTTCAAGCGACTTCAGTTCCCGGTTAAAGTGAGCTTTGCCGTGACCATCTATAAAAGCCAGGGACAGTCCCAAAAGATGGTTGGCCTAAACCTGGTGTCTCCTAGCTTTTCTCATGGACAGTTCTATGTTGGATGCTCCTGAGTGGGAACTAGCAAAAAGCTGTACATACCTGCTGCTAATGGCAAAACCATAATTATGGTCTACCTTAATGCACTACAGTGAGACAATGTGGAGCCTCCCGGAAGGTCGAGTCCTACCGTGGCCTAGCGATTCCGCTAGTATATATATATATATATATATATATATATATATATATATATATATATATATATATATATATATATATATATATATACTAGTAGAAACGCCGCGCTCCGGACTGCTCATCCTCTAGGCCACGGTAGGACGCCACCCTCAGGGAGGCTCCACATTGTCTCACTGTTCAGTCCCTAAAACTTCTTCTTCCATCAATAGTTCATTAACGGTGTATGTAACTTCCACCATGTTTTTCACTACAACGGTACAGCAAAGTATATTTTTTTTGCATTAAACTCTTTTTATTTTATTGTCTAATCATCACTACATATGACACCACCCATTATCACTACTTACTGTATAACATCATCCATCATCACTACATATAACATCATCCATTATCACTACATATAACACCATCCATCATCACTACATATAACACCATCCATCATTACTACATATAACACCATCCATCATCACTACAGATCGGTAAAGTAGTTTCTGAGATTCTCGTGCGGACACACACAAACACACAAACACACACGGTAAGTCGCCACCCTCCAGGAGGCTCCACATTGTTTCACTGTAGTGCATTAGGGTAGACCACAGTTTTGGTTTTGCCATTAGGAGCAAGTATGTACAGTTTTTTGCCAGTTCCCACTCTGGAGCATCCAACATAGAACTGTCCATGAGAGAAGCAAGGAAACACCAGGTTTAGGCCAACCATCTTTAGACTCTGTCCCTGGCTTTTGTAGATGGTTATGGCAAAGCTCATGGCAGAGGGTTGGTGGTTCAAGATTTCTTAAGAGCCTTATAGGAGTTCCAATCTTAAGAGTGAGGTGGTAAGGCGGCATTCCAGTGGGCTCCAAAGAATTGAGGAATTCTGCAGGGTAATGGACTGCTTGATCCTGGTCGATTACTGTATCAACAGACTTGAATGACGTCTCACTACCTGGAAGCCGTCTGAGTAGAGTCATGTTGATTTCAGCCACTGTTTCATTCTTTGGTGCCAGAATTGCGCGTTCACGCAGCCACTTGTGATCCTTGTAGTGGTGGATAATGTTTGGGTAAACCATGTTAGTGAGCTCAGTTGAGGAGTTTATAACATTTCCACATCCTTGAGGAATGATTATTTGTCCTTCTGAATCAACAGGGAAAGTTCCATTCCCAATCTGTAGTAAAAGGCTTGCAAACCGTCCAGCATCCTGATCTCCTTGTAGATGTACTCTCATGTTTGTGGGAAGGGTGAGTGTCTCAACACTTCTCCATAGGTATGATGCCTTGAGGCACGCATTCAGTTCATCAGCTGGAGTGCTTCGAGAAATCACAGGTAGGGTCTGGCGAAAGTCTCCACCAATGACCATCGCAATGCCATGGTAGGACACCACCCTCCGGGAGGCTCCACATTGTCTCACTGTAGTGCATTACGGTAGACCACATTTTTGGTTTTGCCATTAGGAGCAAGTATGGAAAGATTTTTTGAGCATTAAACTGTTATTATTTTATTGTCTAATCATCACTACAAATAAGACCACCCATCATCACTACATATAACATCATCCGTCATCACTACATATAACACCACCCATCGTCACTACATATAACATCATCCATCATCACTACATATAACGCCATCCATCATCACTACATATAACACCATCCATCATCACTACATATAACACCACCCATTATCACTACATATAACAACATCCATCATCACTACATATAACACCATCCATCATCACTACATATAACACCATCCATCATCACTACATATAACATCATCCATCATCACTACATATAACACCATCCATCATCACTACATATTAGGGTGTCATAGGAGGGAAGATCAGCTAAAACTAATGGCCCATCACTTTTTTGGTAGATTTTAGTGTATATAAACAGGAAATAATTTCAGTTTCAATATTTTGCAACCTTTTGCTAGGTAAATTTTAGCGTGAAATTTATCGAAAATCTAACGTACAGCTGCATTAGTGCATTACAATTAAATAGTGAACATTGCTTTCTGACTTCATTCTTTAACAACCCAACTAACAATATTTTTTTCTGTTTCAGATTCTGATGCATTTATAAGTTGATAATATTTGCGATGGCTGCTTGTGTCAGGACGAGGAACCAAACATCCAGCCATCTCAGTCACTATCTTGGGTCTGAGAGAGAGCTCCTGAAGTCGGAGTTGCCTACATTGAGAGATGCTTTGAGATACGGTGTTTTAATCAGGCAAATCAGTGAAAAGAACCAAAGAACTTACACAAACAAAGACATTGCCAGTGATATGACCAAAGCTGTCTTGGCACAGTACACTCTGGCTAACGCTCAGTTCAAGCCTCCAGTCATAACAAGTCAGAAGAAGATTAGTGAGAGACTGCTAGCCAGTTGGGAAAAGGCAAGAGATATCTCTCTTGGGAGAGGAAAACTTGCAGTTAAGGACAGCTTTGCCAAGCAACTGGACCAGTTATTTGACATAATTACTTACAAGTGCCCAATTGTTCTCTGTCCTGAGTTTGGATGCGATCGTGACTGTAAATCCGAGGCCCACATCTCCTGTATTTGCTAGCGTGAACTGGAGATTCCTGTGATCGAACTGGCATTTGTCAAAGCACAGAGAGAGAAGACTGGCAGTATAGGGGCTCTCATGATTTCTAGCCAAGATATTCCGGAGTCCAAGAGACAGGAGGCTGCCACAGAGAGACAGAAGAGGAGAAGAGTTGCCGAGGAAAAGAGACTTGAGAAGGCCCAGGGTGAGGTAAAAAAGGCTGATGATTGGAGTCAAGTTGATTCAGAGTTTAATGACTTCCCCATGGCTGATCCGAGTGCTGACCAGGAGAATGGTGACTTTGTCCCTAACCCAGAAAATAATGATCCCAAACCTTCCAGGCATAAGATTCGAAACAGGAAAGATATCCCGAGCATAGCTCTGGCCAGCATGCGACACCACACTGGTCTCAGAGAAACTACAGAGATAGCAACAGCTGCCTGGATTGACGGTGGTTTGATAACACCTGATGATGTTCACCTGGTGATAGATCATAACAAAGTAAGGAGAGCTCAGGAGAAACTTGTCAGTAACCTAGAAGAGGAGTTTGATAAGGGGATAAGAGAAAATGGAATCAATTGTTTGTTCTTTGATGGGAGAAGGGATGACACTAAAGTGTTCATGAAAGTTGGAGATTCTGACAAGTTGTTCCCTGCCATGGTGAAGGAGGAACACTACTCCTGCTGCAGTGAACCACGAGGGAAGTATTTGTGGCATTTCACTCCAGAGAAAGATGACATCAGGAAACCAGCTGAGATAGTGGCAGATAACATTGTGAACTG